>JAHWFP010081274.1:0-16733 GCA_023313725.1 Lithobius niger
GGCCTTTTCAGGATGAAACGGGATTTTGCCGGGAAGACAGGGAAAGGCAGGCAACGTGGGCGTTTTATATTCACACTGCCAATCTCCAGGTCGCTGTCGCTGGTTCAAAGACACCGTAATCATATGTTTAGTCAGGGACGATCGGTTACGTGTACTCAGTGGTGTGGCTGTCACTTCACCAGAAGGACACACAGGAGGATCAAAATACATTAATTCAAGATGGATTCTCAAGGCCCTTTCTAACTTCAGCCGTTTATTATTATTTTTTTTTTACCAGGCATGCTGGTCTTGCTTGTGGTAACTTGTTTACTAGTAGAAAACAAAAACGAAATCGTTTGAGGTTTAAGGTAAGGTTTAACTGAACCTCAATCAAAACGGGAAAGGAACACGAATAAACTTTCCTGTAAAGTATCAACAGTGCCGCAATTTAGGGGGGGGGGTGCCAAGGGTGGAAGACACCCGGAGCCAGGAGGCGAGGGAACCCTAAATTCAAATCAGGGGCCCACATTTTCTTGCAAAGTTTATATAAAACAGGTCACAACCTTGACCCCAAACTATTTAGTCTTTAGGGGCCCGACGTTTTACTCTTGCTTTGAAAAAGGCTAGTTGCGGCGCTGGCTGTGAAATACCGTAGTGTTGCTGTACTGTTTAGTTCATGTGAAATCTTACTACTGTGTGCGCGGCGTATCTTGAGTCCTGGAAGTATTTTACGAGCGACTAGGTCTTCCTGGAAGGAGCGGCTTTAACCGACGGCCGCCATTGTTTTTGTAACCATCTTGGATATCAACAAGGCACTCTGCTGCCAAAAACGTACAATCGATTATCTGTCTTCGTTCTGCGGCGAACTCAAGGTAGGCTGCGCACACTTTAGTGCATTCAAATGTTTTTGCTTTTTTTACTTGTGGACCCCATCGGTAAACTAATGACTGGTGACTTTTACTGACTAAACAATATCGCTGAAAAATCCGTAAGCAACCTAATAGTCATGTATCATCAATCATCAATCATCAATAGGGTGATGAATGGAAAGAAGATAACCTGACTAAGGAATAGCCGACTGAAAAACTGCGTCCCAAAAGTAGGCAAGCGCATGCGAGGCGTGTGTGTATGTGTGTGTGTAACAACATCCATTCGTTTCTTTGAAAGTCGGGCTCTGATTTACACTGTACTGAAAACTGACATAATGAAACATTAAGGCCAGTTTCTTCTCCCTTACTAGTACGAACTTATAAAAACACGCTTGTAGTTTATACTAGTTTTTTGAGTAACTGCGTTTGTTCTAATCCTTAACCACTACACAGGTGACGCCTTACGCACCACCCTCATATGAAATGTGTGTTGTATTTTGACGTGACGTCTACTGACGTCAAAATACAACACAGACTTGTTATGGTGATGGTGGTTAAGGCGTCACTATGAAATGTAATAAAAGGACTGATCTCGTGCTGCACTTCATTACTTTAATACTTTGTGTGTGTGGTTTCCGGTATACTTTAGGGTGTGTCTTCCTTACCTTTACAACAGTGCGACGAGGATGGGATCTTAAAGTAACTTCGATTTTTACTAATTCGTTTTTTGCAATGAAATGCAAAAGTTTTCGTGTACCATGCCTAGTTTAGTAAAGTTCCTGTACTTGCTGTATTGCAAGTTGCCAGTCGTAGATATCCAGGGTGTAGCCGGGTAACTCCTGGAACACACTAGTCCTGTTCACGATCGTTGAAGTTTCGGCTCTGGTGGATGGTATGTGAAAGTCATTTTCCAACAAATGACTCCCATGTACTTTACTCAAGGGGTCGGACGAATAGAAAAAAAATGTATTCGAATATTCGCCAAAAAAATATTCTAATATTCGAATATTCGTTCAAAATTGTTTTGCATGTTTAGGGCCGATCCTCCCCCTCCCCCCAATAAAAAAAATCCGGGGTTCAATTAAATATTTAAGTATTAGTTACTTTATTGGCAACGCAAGGCGTACGTTGCTTAACCTCAAGTTTAATTTAATCTACTAGGTAAGGGAACTTGTAAGGCATGTATAACACAACCCCCCCCCAAAAAAAAATGTTGAATTACCAACTGCAGTAGGGAATGACCGTAATTCTCCAAGGTGTCTTTCCTTTTCACGTTTGATATTGAAATTGACATCATCTATCAACTGGTTACCATCAGCATAAGATTAGCCCGCCCGGGAACCCAAGGATTCTCGAAGAGGCCCTCACGACAGGAAGCCAATCGCTAGTAAACTATTAGCTTAAATGATTAAACTGAGACCCTGAACACAATTGTCGTTATTTGGCAAAGGCTGCATAGCAAAGTTAATATAAGCCTGAATCAATTCTCAATTATTGGTGTCACTGAGGAAAAGTATGTCACTGAGATTTAATTGTGTAACTCAAATGGTGTGTTTTGAACGGCTTCCTGACCTGTTTAAACTGGGTCTTGATACCTTTAAAGACTATAAAGCCAGCATAAAACTCAAACATCACGTATCCAAAGTTCTGTAAGGTTCGAACTGTGCCCCTCGCCATGAGAAACAAGGTGGAATCCGAAATCAACTGTCTGGTGTGGGAGGGAATTTGAACTTGCATGCTTGGGTAACTCCAATTTTCCTGATTTACAGTGCAAAGGTTTGCATAGTTGGTGACTTCAGCATTACTGCCAACCCTGAGCTGGAGATATAGTACTTTCCAATACATAGGGCCGAAGAGTTATTTAGCAAGCTTTAATGTTGTGACTAGTTTTCACTTATTAACTTGACAGATGCATTCTTGCAAATGGAGCGTGATAATGACTCTCAGCATGTGTTAACATTTAACACTTGGGCAGGCCTATTTGAGTGGCAAAGGGTTCCTCTTGGGTTGGCTAGTGCTCCAGGAATGTTCCAGAAACGAATGGAACAGTTCATTCGTGGCATTCCTAGATACCGCTCCTGTTATGGTGACATTCTCATAGCAGGAAATGGATCCGACTTCGACACTACATTATCAAAAGTGTGTTCTGCTTTGCAGGAAAATGGCATTAAAGTTAAGAAGGCCAGACGTAAGCTTAATAAGTCTGAAATACCTTGGTTTCTTGATTAACAAACCTGGAATGACTAACTTGCCAGAGGTTTTAGATGCTTTAAGGTTGGAACCAGAACTACACAATGCAACCGAGTTGAAGTCTCATTTGCGGTCCTTGAACCAACATTCTAAGTTTGTGCCTCATTTGGTAACAACATTGGCTGCCCTGAATCAGCTTCCGAGTTCAAAAATCCCCGGCTCTGGACGAACAAATGTTCGGAGGCAGTAGACCAATGCAAAAAACGCATTTCCTAAATCTTAAATCCAAAGTCTTAGTCACATGACCCCAAACTTTCATTAGCATTAGTTTGCGATGCAGTTTGGCGGCCACACTTCCGCGTGCAATGCCGATAATGGTGAAGACCAGTCAATTGTAGTTTGCGTCCCGTGCATTGAGCATAGCCTAATTTGTTTACGTCCAATTTGGCCCGGAAGCACTCTCGGTTATCTATGGGGTTAAGCATTACCTTCAAAATCTTTATGGTAGACATTTCATAGTGCAAACAGATCAAAAGGCCTTACTCTGGATATACAGGAACCAGGTAGGCATTCCTGAGAGGGCGGACATGCGTCTTCAGCCCAGGGCATTATTCCTAAATGGCTGTGACTCTGAACTCCAGCATATCCAGGGCATGAGTAACGTTACTGATGACTTTTTGTCTATAATGCATTTGCTGTGTGAACTGCCTTTTTATGAAACCAACAGGTGAAACAGTTATGAAGTTGCAAAAAAAATTGAATCCTTGTGCGTTCTGAGCAAACAGTTGGAAAAGTTTACCTTGGAGGACCGTCTTTACCCCAGGTTTATCGCCTCACAAATGACGGCTGACCCCTCAGGATAGACAACAACGAGTTGCACCCTTACTTTTATAGTCATAATGAACTATCGTTAGATAGGCATGCTATTTTCTGGGGCCATAGATTGGTATTTCCTGAAGTTTTACGGCCGAATATCTTAACTGAGCTTTATTTACGACATTGCAGGAGTGTAAGGATAAAAACTGCAGCACGTTCACGTGTTTGGTCATCGGGAATCGATAATGACCTGGAAAGAATGGTTAAACTGTGAAGTTCCTGTTAATGAAAAAGCGTTGGGGTGATGTGTCGTAGAAACACGTTTGGGAATCTCCTGGTGCAGTTTTGAGTAGAATTCATGCAGATTTTACTGGGCCATGTAACGGGAAAATGTCTTGGTTATCTCAGACGCACATTTTAAGTTTCTGTCTATCTACATATGAAGTCTGCAACTAGTGGTAGCATTAGAAATTTCAGAGAAATTTCACCGTGTAAATTATTTCTCGGTAGAAAATTCGTACGAAGCCCTGTCTATTGCTACCTAATGCACAAGAATGGGTTGAAGAGAAACAATAAAAATCTGCTACTGCCTACTTTGCATAAAAATGAGAGACATTATGAGCTAAAACCAACCTGTCTACGCGAAACATTTTCGTGTTGGGAATAAATTGGGTGGATTTTTGCAATTACCGTTACCAAATAAGGCAACCTTCTATGTCACGTAAAAACGCCTAAAGGAAGTGTAATTCGGTGTTATAATGATCAGCTACGCACATGTGAGGTTAAATTGGTGATTTCCAAGGTGACTGTCAAAAATCAGGTGATTCCAGCACGTTCAGCAGGCAGGGGTAACACCGTTCAAGTGCTACCTTTGTATTACTGGGAATCCCTCGTTACCTTCAATATCAACATTGTTGAGTCGTTCAACTCTTACTGCAGAGACTGGGTATGACATTCATCTTCCCTCGCTCGGCCAATAATAATAATAATAATAATAATAATAAGAATAACTTTATTGCTAAGACAGGCTCGAAGTTCAGTTGAACTTGTTTGAGCAGCAATACACAGACAGCAAACAAATACACATACCGTTATTTAAATTCAAAAATCAGTTGCATACATATTAACTAAATAACGCTTTTAAAATAGTTAAAACAGTATTAATATAAGTAGTCCTAAAAAATGAATGTATATAGACTCAAAAGTGTTACTGTCTCACACATCATTAAAAAAATACATTATGTAAAGTAAAATCCACAAAAAAGAGCAGTGTTAAAAAATTAGGAAATTCTATTTACAGTAGTAAGGCTTAAAAATAATGAATAAAAAAAAACCCAATATAAGTTATAAATAAAATTATTTACAATAAAATTCCCGTTCTAAGTTAAAATTGAAGAAATGCTCATTAAATTGCAAAATCAAGACATATAAATAATAAAATTAGAAATAATTAGAAAATAATATTTATAATAATAGACAGTTTTGATTTACCCCAAGTATAATATAATAATAATAATAATTTTATTTCATATAATTACAGTATTACTGTAACCCTCGAAGCCTTAATTAAAAAGCATGTACGAGTCTCGTAAGTCATCAGTCTTAACAACAAATTTTCATCATCACAACATCGACTGCACATGTATTCATAACAATTCACATTCATTTTTACACTAACAATTCGATAATCTTTATTCTTAATATATATGTATGCTAATTTCTATTTTCCAGTATATAAGTTTGCATTTTTTTTTTAAATTCAACCTTATTCATACACTTCATTATTTCCTTTGGTACTCCTTTGAACAAGTCTGGTATAAAGTAATCCCTTTTTCTTTTTCTATAATTATTTTTACATATTGACAATATATAACTATTTTTTCCTGCTCTTGGTTCACTTTTATAATTCATTAGAACTTTGTGTTTATTATTAAGAAAATACTTTGTCAAAATAACACATTTTTTTTAGATCTTTTATCTTCATTTTATTCTCCTTAAAGAGAGTTTCTGTTTTTTTTTTCAAATTTGGTTCTCCAAACAGAATCTTTATTAACTTATTCTGTGTATTTTGTTTGTTTCTTATTTAAGATTTCTCTCAGTTTGTATAATCTTGGGGTTAATTTTCTACGTTTTTTTTATCAGCTCTTTTATGTGCTTTTTAAACGACCAATTTACATCAATTTCCACTCCCAAATATTTCATCGTTTGTTCTTTTTCTAGTTTAACACACCTATTACTACAAATGTGATTGTTTCCATCAGAATATAAGTTTTTGCAGTTTCCATAATGTTTAATAATCCATTTACTATTTGTAATTTTCATTTTTGGTACTGTAATGTCCATTTGCAAGGTTTTATCTTTACTAATAAATAATTCATTCTCAATATAATAATCATTAATTAAATAATAATAATAATAATAATAATAATAATAATGTATTTATTTCAATAGCAAATTACAAACAAATTGCAATCTTCGACGCTGTAATAAAGCTTGTGTGAGTTTATACAAAGATTTACCCCAAGTATAATAATAATAATAATAATAATAATATGAATAATAATATAAATAATAATAATAATAATTAATAAGTGCACTCGTAGGGCCGTATACTTATTGTACGCGCAGCGTATCTTGAGTCCTGCAGATATTTTATGAGCGGCTACATCTTCCTGGAGGAGGCGGCTTTCATCGATGGCCGCCATTGTTTTTGTAACCATCTACGATATTAACAAGGTGCTCTGCTATCGAAAACATACAATCGATTATCTGTATTCGTTCTGGGGCGTAGTCAAGATAGGCCGCGGACACTTCAAATCAGGTAATCAGTTACCGTCTTTAAAAATATGGGAATTTTTTTAGACTCCACACGTCTCAAACTGCAAGGGAAAAGACGGGCGACTAAACCAGGAGCGTCGTAAAAGAGGTGTGTAATAACGGACTTTTTATAGCTTTATTCCAACCCACGCTACTCACCGCAAGATGGAGCTGCTTCTTTTGTTTATTATGTACGTTCCTTGGGTCAGCATAAAACAGGTGAAAAATATCGCTATAAAACTCCATTCCGTAACATTACCTTACTGACCGTGACAACATTCCACATAGAGCAGACATTACGTTGAAAATGAGTTGATAAACCTAATACCACTCCGCTGCGGCCGTGAAGACTGGCGTGGTGGCTTCATTTTTTTTAGATGCGTACAGCTCGAAAATGCCGGTTCACTCCCCCCCCCCCCGAGGGCTGGAATATAAACTACCAATAAAAATGGCCAATTTCATATTAAACGAATTTCAGTGCCGTAACTCTGCATTTTCTGGTTTCGTATTTATTGAACATGGTCCAGACAAATCCAGGAGAACAGCATATCTCAGGGAAAATGAATATAGAGAAAACAGGGAAAACATATTAAATTATATGAAAACACTTATATCACCTCCAAGAATGTTTCAACAACAGTTCACTTAAATTTTCGAGGAAGAAAACACCGTTCTTCTTCTTCAGAACGAACATTCTCTGCTGTGGTGTGGTCTTCTGAAGAAGAGGAACGGTGTTTTCTTCCTCGAAAATTTAAGTGAACTGTTGTTGAAACATCCTTGGAGGTGATATAAGTGTTTTCGTTTAATTTAATATGTGTGAATATTACCACTGTCAACGCCGTTTACCGGTTTTTGCACAGGAAAAACAAGAAAATTTTTGAAAATCAGGGGAAAAAACAGGACAATTTGAAAAAATGCACTTGTGTTTGATCCGTAAGATCTATTAAATCATGGTCCGTTGATCATATTACCCTCGGTAACAGGATCGACAGATCATGATTGAATTAGCAAATCAGAAACAAAATCCTAGGCTAGTAACAAATATTTTAAGTTGTGCTTTAATATGTTCAAGTATTTTAGATATAACTTCAAAAAACCTAATCGTCGGCTAGTACCAACATCTGTGATGAAAATGCGTTTCGTCTCGTCTGGAGTAGTCTCCAAGCAGCTATTTCCTGGAATGTTGGTTTATTTTTCAAATATTAATAAAAATATTACCAAACTTACTGCCTGTTTTCCTAACTAAACATCTTATCAACACCTGGAAACTGCCATTCGAGGCACCTGGAAATGTCAGGGAAATTGAGAATAAAAAAATTGTCTGAACCTTGTTGAAGTAGCGCAGGAAATAATGCAACAAAGAAGTATTTAGCCCCAGCAAAACAGTCTCCATTGACAAGTATAGACTTATCCATTGTTTTAGACTGATCTATATTCGGGCAGAGGAGGGGAGGGGAGGATTTGCAGTGCTGGAAACACCGATTCTCGTCCGATCCCCGAAGTTAAGCAGCATTGGGCTGGATTGATACTTGGGTGGGTGACCGCCTGGGAATCTGGTTGTTGCAGACGTAAGGTCTTAGGGCTTTGGGCAGATGACCAGGAGTGGTTAACGCTCGTTAAACCTTTTGGGGAGGGGAGAGGAGGGATAGAGGTAGAGAAATTAGTTTTGACCAACCAGCAGCGCTATGTTGCATGTATGCAATTTATCTGCAGGCACGTTCACAACAATTTTTCATTCACAGAGTGGGAGAACATAGAAACGCTGGAATATGACGATGGCATGCTCAAGACATATTTATTTAATTTATTGAAAATAGAAGTGTCTCGCATATAGCCATAGCCGCGACTGCGACCATCGCAAATTCGCATTATATTTTCTACTAAAGCAGCGGTGACCCTGTCAACTGATCCAGGGGTGCCATGCTCCCCACCCTTGGACACCACGACGCTGTGCGAAGTGTATTTATGAATTTGCCTATTCTGCTGTTCTTGGTATAACATTATGAGATTTTTGTCAAGTAAATGGTTACTTTTAAAAACGGCCTTTTCGTCCCTGTTACTCTGTTTTGTATACATAATCACTTGGCCTACTGTTTGCTCCGCACAACGCAACACCAGAATTAAAACAAGTCCATTGCAGGGTTCTTGCAAATTTTCGGCGACTTTGCACTGCGGCTTCATCAGGCACAAGCCTAGAGTCCAGCTAACGCACTTTGGCTTAAGAAAGTAGCCATACAAAGAAATTGAAGAAAATGACAGTGTGCAAAGTTTGTTGGTTAATAGGGTTAATCTTGGCAGCTTTTCCCTGGTTGAATGATATCACTACTTTCAAAGGCCGGCCTTTTCTGGGAACTTGACGACTTGATTTTGGGTTGATATCACAACTTTGATAAAACTTAGATCGCAAGAAACATAGATATTTGTAATTTTGTCAACGTGATTAGGAAGCAACAATAGAAAAAGATACTTCGTCTGGGTTGCTAATACAACTTTCATAGAACTTTTTCAGGTCCTATCTACCGACATTTACACCTTTTTCTTCACGGCTACAGGCCTTCGTGTTCTGAATAAATCCGTTAAATCCGATTCTTTAATCGTTGATTTGATTTTAACATAGGAGTTTTAACATAGGCATTTAACAAAACCCTTCAGCTACTCTGGTGTTCACAAAACTGGTGCAGTATTAAGAAACCACGTTCGTAAACACTTGCGCCGGAACACAAGAATTGTGTTCCGGCGGAATTGTTTACGAACGTATGAGGAAACGCACCCTGTAATTTGGACGTGCAAATAGGGAAATCCAAGGGCAGCAGGACGGCGAACGAGCTACGTGTGGGGGAAAGTCAATTTGACGCATAAGGGAAGAAAGGAATTGAGTATCGGCAATGGAATAAAATAGAAAAAGTTAACTGAAGCCAAAGCCGCTGTTGAGGTACCGGATAGAAATTTAATGAAGAGAATTTGGATTTGTGTAAGGTTTTCGGGCTACATTTCGAATTATTCCCCGTCGTTACCTATTTTAATTTGGTAAGGTGGTGCAAGGTAAGTGAGTGGTTGCCTTGACAACAGCAGAAGAGAGAAACGAATTAACGAAACCTCCAATGGTATGATGACGGAATGACGAAGTCGAAGAGAGGAATGACGAAGCTGGTGATCCGATTTCGTTGTTCGTCTCATTGTAACTTCCGAGCAAGACTCACTCTGGCTTTAACCTAATTATAGTTAGGCATGGGTGATCAAAAATGCAAGTTGTTTAATAAATTGGGGAGACATTTAACCATCAAGATGGTTAAGCTGAGCTTAAAGTGGCACTACCACCAATTGAAAGTTTGCGAAATCTGGCAACATCTAGCGCTGTAGTACTATCTAGCGCTTGCTTGCACCAATTCCTTATGCTGCTTTGCACCAAGCAAAGAAATGCACGACGGCGTTTCTTTTAACGAAACAGACAAGCCACAACCTCCTTAGTTATTGAGTGGAAATTTGGTATGTCCTCGTGCACCTGGGAGCTGGCTGTAAAGGTTAACAATATAGCTGCTGGGAGATGGCGCCATGGTATTTTCGGCTTTTCAATCGGTGATAGTGTCACTTTAGTACCGGTGCTCACGTGCGTTTTTATTAACGCTCGTTGACGCTGCGGTACCGCTGCGTTGACGCAGCCAATCAATGCACACGTGCGTTTTATTAACGCGCGTTGACGTTGCGTTGCCGTTGCGTTGCCCCTGCGTTGCCGCTGCGTTGACGTAGCCCGTGCACACATGACCGTGAAATAACGGCAGTACGCGCCAAACCATGGAGGTGTGTCGGAGAAAACTTGCAATTTTCGTATACATTCCATATTTCAAGGTGTTTTTTTTTTTTACCTACCCAATAAATAGTTCTATGTCAATGTCCTCACGATTGGCCGCCATTTTTGTTGACGCTTTTGCGCTAAATCACTGATGTGTGCAATGCTCAGATCACACAAGGTACTGAGAAACTACAGGTAAGTTTGCTTTCGGTAACGCTTTTGCGGTAAACGATGGGTGTGTGCACCGCTATATTCACACAAGGTACTCAGAGACGCAATTGCGTTTTTTTAACGCTGCGGTAACGCTGCGTTGACGTGGGGGGGGGGGGGGGGTAGGTGCGGTGCAAAACGCAACGTCGACGCAGGTATGTGTGCAGTACCACACAGATGTCACGTAAATCAAACCGCAAATGCGGTACCGCAGCGTCAGCGCGCGCCAAAAAAACGCATGCGTGCACCGGTACTTAAGGGAACGAATGGTGAATATGGAATGGAGCAGTGACTATGACGCCATATTGGCTACGAGACTAGCATATGTACAGATAGCTACAAGGGGCACCAGATTAATATGGAGTAAAAACAACGGAACTTCTACTCAAGCCAGTGCTTTAAGAGAGGATTTCTTAGACCAAAAAAAAACCGTTTTCTTCTCAATCCTTTTTTAAGCTGCGAGGTTGTAATCGGAAAAGAAAATATTGCACTTGCTAAAAATTTCAGCAACTGTCAAAAAATTAAATAAATTGCGTGTTTTAGGCCTAAGAAACCCGTTCTAATAGCATTGGCTTCAGTAAGACGCCCTTTTTTTCCCCCTCCAGTGCCCCTTGCAGCTAACCCAGTTACTGGCTCCAGCATAGAACTATATATAATAATATGACATTGTTATCGCTGCTCTATACACTTGACATATATAAGCCATATAAGGATGACAATTAGGGCTCGTTTACGCAAGGATAGTTCTCTCGCTCACTAGCTTTTACTAGATCAATACTAAATCTGATGGCTGCTTTTCGTCAATAGGGCAGTGACACGACGTAGTATTATTGCATATAACTCTATGGTGGAGCCAATTACTGGGTTAGCTGCAAGGTGCACTGGTGGGGGAAAAGAAGAGCCTGTTACTGAAGCCAATGCTATTAGACTGCGTTTCTTAGGCGTAAAACGCGCGATTTTGGTCGATTTGTTGGCAGTTGCTGACATTTTTAAGCGAGTGGAATCTTTATTTTCCAATTACAGCCTAAGCAGCATAAGGGATTGGAGAAAACAACGGTTTTTAAGCCTACGAAATCCACTCTCAAAGCACTAGCTTGACTCAGAAGTGCCGTTGTTTAACCCACCATTTCAATCTAGTGCCCCTTGCAAGTATCTCTCTTGTAGCAAAGTGACGTCATATTGGCTACGAGACACCATTTGGAGGTAATAGCTACAAGGTGCACTAGATTAAAATGTAACGGAAAAAACGGCACTTCTAGTCAAAACAGTGCTTTGAGACGCGGATTTCTTAGGCTTAAAAGAACGTTGTTTTCTCCAACAACAAAAATCGCGCGTTAGGGGCTTAAGAAATCCAGTCTAATAGCCTTGGCTTCAATAAGACGATCTTCCTTTCTCCCGCCAGTGCTCCTTGCAGCTAACCCATTTACTGGCTCCACCATAGAGTTATACACAATAATACTACGTCGTGTCACTGCTCTATAGGGCGTAGTATAATTGTGTAACTCTTTGCTGGAGCCTTAATAGGTTAGCTGCAAGGGGCACTGCAGAGAGAAACAGAAGGGCGTCATACTGAAGCCGATGCTGTGAAGAGTGATTTCTTAGATCTAAAACGCGCGATTTTTGTTGTTGGAGAAAACAACGTTATTTTAAGCCTAAGAAATCCGCTCTTCCGTTGTTTTTCCCTCCATTTTTATGTAGTGCACCTTGTAGTTATACCCTCCAAAACCCATACTGGTGCCAATCTGGTGCCAATATGGCGGCAAATGTCATTGCTCTATACCGGAGTATGCGGCTTTCGAGTTGTCTATATATATTAGTAACCATGGCAACGACGCAGACGCAAGTCTTCTTCTCGTGCCTCGTGACACGGTGTACGATGCTTGCAACATTTGAGCGTCGATTTATGACAACAAGAAAACAATTTTTTCTGCAGTGCAAGACGACGGACTGTTTTTTGTATGCCGGCATTCGATGGTCTGTCTTCGATTCGATAGCCACGAAATGGATGCCATGTTGGATTTTGAATTCTCGCTGCGAGAAGCTATTTATTCTACCGACGTTTGATCATTGCTAGAAGCCGTGAGGGAGAATAGCAAATTTTGGAAGTAACGTGAAATGACAACAATCTTGTAGCAATGTTTAAAATTACTGTAGCTCTTTGTTCTTTATCCGTGTTGTCAGTTATAATACATACAATTTGTTATCCATTACCGCATTCATTTAGTAGCAACGGGAAACTAATCATAAATATAGAGGGGAGGGGGGGCTAGCAAATAGCATTCGGCGAGCGAGAATGACTTGTTGCTAAACGCGCCCTTACTGGGGCGAGCAGAGAGGCTATTAATAAACTTTATTTCTCTATTCCCATTTCCATCATACACATTAATTCAGGAATATGAGAACAAGCTGAAGAGAACAAATCGAAGCAAGGGAACCAATCCAACGTCGATCTTTACAAGCGTATCTGGATAGCTCTGCTACAACGAGCGTGATTTGCTGTAGAAATGTTAAAAAGAAGCGACCGCATGATTTCAGAATGTGTGATATTGGTTGTTGTAGGATTTTTTTTTTACCATTTGTAGTTTATTTTCTGCATTCTTTACTAAAAGAACTTTCATTCCTGTGTATTATATCCAATGGTTTTGTGTTGTTCATGTTGTTCACGGGCCACTAGCCTTATAGATCGGGCTCCCTACCAGCCGCTATCAAATTGCAACGAAAAAGCGGAATATCTCCAAAATATTTGTGGTAGGAATTTTTCTTCGAACTCTTTCAATGAAGTTTCAATCACATCAGAACAAAGGTTATCGTGTACCAAACAGAAAACATACACGCGCAGGCAACCGACAAACAGACAAACACATAATCCAAATTCAGTCGCGTGTACAGTGTTTACAGGGTAAGTGAAGTGCAAGTCCGGATGTTAAGACAAGGCTTCTATCATAATACATGAGCTTCCGTGAGAAAGGGCGTAGCGAGTAGGTTATAATCTGTATTACTGGTATTAGGCCTATGTGTTGAGAACACGCGACGGCGTGTTCAAAATCGATTTCCCGTCACCAGGGCCGCCCAGAGGTCAGATGAAGCCTATGGCCCGCGGTCCTATGAGCTTATAGCTCTGTGGGTCTATTCCACGAGCAATCTGAAGCCCTCGTTTTTTTTAGTACCATGGAGTGACATGGGGCCCCTCACAACTGAACACACAGCACTTTTTTGCAGTTTTTATCTTTATTAATAAAATCGAGTTGTCGCGTAGGATGGACGGCAACGATACGGCCACAAGACGGCCGCCACAAGACGGCCGCAAGTAATTGATAGAGCACATATCCGTTTTCATTGTTGGTCGCTCTCCCTTTTTCTTTGCTACCGTGGGAAGAATGAGCCCGCTCGCCCTCTTGCTGATTGTTGAAGCTTCGTTTGTTTAATCCTCCCTTACAATGTCTCCAATGCCTATTTATTTATTCCAGGTGTACAAAGGCGTATTTATTTATTTCCCGTATACAAAGGCGTATTTATTACTTCACATGCACAAAGGCGTATTTATTTATTTCACATGTACAAACGCGTATTCCAACCATTTTTGCAGGAAAGAATCATATGTAATGTAAGTGTATGGACTCAAGAACAAGGGATACGCTGAATGAGGAAAAGGAAGCAAACGAAAAGCACCGTTTGCTAGCCAGGGTACGCAAAAACACATAGACGGGATACATACATTCCCTAACAAACACAAGCGGAAGGAAATCGTCCCAGTGTTTTTAACGGTGCATCAAACACCACCCGTGCGTAGCACGGGCTTCCGCTAGTTTTATTATATGGGTGGGCCCCTTTGAAGCACAGACCGGAGTGGGCCCCCTAAAAGTACGGGCCTAGGGACAGAAGCCACACTTGCTTTCCCCTCTGGTCAGCCCTGTCCGTCGCTGAAGAAGTACGCCTGTGAAACATCAGGTGTACCTTTCACCTACGCGCCAACACGTAATTTTCGTTTCGTTACAATAGCGGCAACTTCGAACGTATCACAAACAATTAGTATAGCAACGGGAAACTTTATCTAGCCAAATCGGGAAAGTAATGGTTACAGTGCATCTTCATATCTGCAGGTCAATTGTGTACAATGAGTGCATGAAAAATATTCATATACCAAGTTTAACGGTTACTAATTTTCGACAGCCCTTTCTTTGTCTTCCCTCAGGCAAAACTGGGCAGGTAAAACCGGGCAGAACAGTGTGCAGCCCTTCGCCCGCCATTGCCTTCTTTACGTGGAAGCAGTGGCGGACGAGGGTTTGCGCAGCTTGGTGATTTTTGTTTTATATTTGGTATAAGTTAATAATTAAGAGATTATTATTAATTTACACCAAACAACTGATAACATTCTGAAAATTGACTTTTATAAAGTTTCAAAGCATTAATATTTTTGAAAATAAGATGTTTTACAGAACCCAGAGGGACTTAAAGCAATAACCTCCCCATCTTCCTATTTTAGACCCCCTAAGCTGAATTTAACGGACACCATTTATAATTCCAATTTTCGTTCCACAATTGACCGTGTGGGGCCGAGACACAGAACGAGAGTGGAGCCTGTGTGGTATCATGGATACTCCGACGAGCCTGCGGGCCCTCTTTTATGCTGCTCCTGACTCAATGCATATTTGATACCTAGTTCCGTGTAATCCGTAATAATCTACAATGCCGCAGCTAGCTTTTATCGATGATGGGTGCAATGTTAGTCCCCTTCCTCAACAAGTAATTAAATTACTCTCAACCCCAACCAAAGTGTAGTGAATTTTGTCTTATTTGCCCCCTTCCCCCCACTAGTGAATTTTGGGCCCTCAGCCTTCTGGGCCAACCCCAGAAACCTGTGCCCCTAATTGCGGTAATGATGATCTACAGTCGCGACTAAGTGGTAGGACTTCAGCCTTTGGTGTCAAAGGTCGTGGGTTCAATTCCCGCTCAGGCAGTCTGACATTTAAGTCCAAAAAGCAACGTAAATAGGTTTGCATCCGCATTTATTTGTCACTTTTCGATTCAAATTGGCTTTCCGTACTGTTTACATTCTAGTCCTCGTGTCGGAGGGGGGGGGGGAGAGGCAATGAAGAGCCGTCCTTGCATTCCACCCCCCCTCCCCCTCCCTACTCACATGGTCATTCCTGTGTGAGGAGACCTGGATACACGAATTACCGAGTAGTGGAGGTTCTTTACTGTTCACAATATCAGCCGTTCTTTGTTCCTGATTTACCTGACCATTGGTTCAAAATTACAACACTGTTTTAAAGATTGAGGGATGCAGTAACCCTATTTTACTGTCCAGCACGTAGACCAGGTCACTGAACTAAAACAAGATCTGATCGGGCATGGCTGGTGGTGTAGCAGGAGACACAGTCCACCAGCCATGAGACACGTCGCGTGCTCTAAATCGCTGTAGCGTCATTAGTTGGATCAGATTTGGCGCTTGCAACGCCAAGCCAAGTTGCGTTTAATGGCGCAATGATACCATAATTTGTTGGCGCCAACTCAGCTGATAGGACGTGCGAATAAAGATTTCTTCCGCTGGGCGGTTATTTGGCTCATTCGCGCCAATACGTTGGAACATCGACGAATAGAAGCCAAGTGCAGGTCAAGGGTATGGCTTGGAGGATACGAAATTCACCGCTTCTTTTGCTCGATCTCTTTCGGTTACTCTTTTTATTTTTGTACTTTCGAATAATCATCATCAGTTGATATATTTTCGAACTACCAAAACGCGGCGGCCGTTTTGAATTTTATGAATTAAGCAGCGACGGTGTAGTTAGTTAGTTTTTGGCTGAGTTGAATTGAAAAGATGAGGATGGACAAAGCTGCCTAAAGGTTGAAGAAACCCGAAATAATTGAAGAACCCATTCTTCAATTCCATCAAACCATCTCGTACGATTTTCATAATCCTTTTGGGAGGGGCGGATCACCAATTTTTGCGTAAGTGTAATGTGTTGGCCACAGTTAGGCTTCTGCCAGTTTTTGCTTAATGGCCATATTTAATGCTTCTGCCAATTTTTGCGTAATTGTAACGTGTTGGCCATATTTAATGC
>JAHWFP010081275.1:0-13141 GCA_023313725.1 Lithobius niger
GAACCGTTATTTTTAAAATTATTATTTTTGCAATAAGTGAATTCGTGCAAATTTATGTAAACACTAATATGTAATTATTTTTACGATCTTCATTCATTTGTGCACCTTTTTTCCCGTTCGTTGTAGAGATTAAAGAATTAGTTTACTCGTCCATAGCATTGTTTTTAAATACAGCAAAATAACACCGGTGGAACAATTATGACTCAAGGGCGTTTTACAAATTTTGTTGATTCGTACTTTATGTTTTTTTTTTGGGGGGGGGGATATAACTGCTTTGCAAAGTGGACTCAATTAAAAAAATCCGGATGTTTCTTACTGCCATTTTTAAAGTTTGGTAGCGATCACTGCTTAGCAAGGTGGCCAATTTTTTGGAGAATGGAGTGCTCACTAATGTTGTTGGTTTTGGGTGGATATCACTGTCTAGCAGGGCAGGCGGTTTTTGGAAATTTGTTGGTTCTTACAGCTGGTGTTGGTAATACGTTACTATCACTATTTTGGAAGGCTGACACTTTTTAGAAATTTGGTAGATTTTACTGCCGTGTTCGATTTTGGATGGGTAGCACTGCTTTGCAAGGTAAAAGCTTTTTAATAACACTTGCTGGTTCTTACTGCCATTGTTGGTACTGCGTGAATATCACGGCACTGCAAGGCTGACATTAAAAAAAAACTTAGTGTTTCTTACTACTGTTGCTAGCTTTGAGTGGATATCACCGAATTGTACAGCGGACAAATTTTGTGAATCTGGTGTTTCTTATTTAGACCAGGCAACAAAGACCAAAAAGAAAAAAAAGGTATTATCCAACAAAATTTTGGAATAAACTTAATTTTGGAACAGAGATTGCAATAGTCGTCCTGATGATTACAATAAAAGTCGTGATTGGTCGGAGGTGAGCGTTGGCCGCCATATTAAAAAATGGTGGCCAAAAGGTGGCCAAAAGGTGGCCAACGGTAGTTTATTTTAGTAGATCTAAAAAAGTACCTACTGATATTTTGTTGAGAAGATGTGTAACATATATGTTCGGAATAAAATTCTTCAAAAGAAAGGTCCTATTCACAATAGTCTTAAAAACAAAAATTATTATCCCGCAAAGCCAGGTAAAATATCAGAGCTGTTAGCGCACAGGAGTCTTTACTCGTTGTCATGGCACTATCCAACCTCAAAATCGTTGTAGCACTCCAGAATACATGGTGTGTAAGTTGGAAAAACATATTCGGAAAAATGTTCCCCTCACCACCGATAACGGAAGACCTAATACGAGCAAAATACTCATTTCCACACTACCACTGAGGTAAAGTACTGTATAATGGCGCTTTTTTCTTGCATTTAGTGTGGTTTCCCCCAAAGGCCTAATCTACTGTCATTCCTGGTTCACATTCGTAACATTTTGGTTGCAAAACTGGTACTTGGGCCTTCGACTACTGGGGGGGGGGGGAGGAGGGGTTAACAACATTCTTCGTCCTTTTCGGGGATATCATAATAATTGAAATTATCGGTATCAAATTCTTTTGCAGGTTCCATTTCGATATCAAATTCTGCGGTGAGTGCTGCATATACAAAATGTCATGAGCTTCTCTAAGAACTTGGTCTTCCTTATTGTGGACAATGGATTTGAATTTAGACACGTCTGACCCTGGCAATAAGCACAAATTGCTGAGCACTTTAGTCCAATCTTCCAACACCCACAGCTGGGTCCACATCGTTTTGTTCAGTTGCAAGAAATGATTTTAAAGAGAGATTCTGGAGGTAGACAGTCCGTAGTTTGAATAAGAAGAAGAGTCTGGTTGACTAGAGTCCATCCATACTGGGGTGTCAGATTCGATACGCGTCTTGGTCCCGGATTCGATCCTGGTGAGAGAAAGTGTATATGTACGTGTTTTTCTCTGGTTGTTTCCTGTCCGTTGCACGAGGGTTTCCTCCGGGTACTTCGGTTTCCTCTCTCATGCGGAAAAAAAACAACTTACCTGATGGTGGTATTTTCCAGTTGACATCTGCCACTTGGGCCTTCAAAAAGCTCTAAGCTTATTGGCAGACATCTTCTAATCTATTCTAATCTGATCATGAGGTTTTTGAAGTTCATTCCGTACCTGGACTTGGTGCTAGACTCTGTATGGTGCTCCTTCTGAAGGTGGATGAGAAGCAAGCTGCAGTTTATTTTTGGTAGACAATCTAAAGAAACTGTTAAAACGATGTTTCTGCAGAGAAGTTTCCTGTTTTGAAACTTCTTATTGGGCTAGAAAAAACTTGCATACAATTTCAAATACAGAATCTTGCGATGTCTTGGGACTAGTAAAAACTGCAATTACGTATTGCATGTCAGTACGTTCCTTTACTTCTTCCACAGCTATTATTTTTTCCTTCTAAAAACAGCAGAGGTTGTGTCACAATCACTGACACTGTGCAAATATAAAATACTTTCCTTCAGGTGTTTGCGATGACATTGAATAGTAAGAGGAGAATATATTTTTCTGGTACATCTTCCTTTACATGGTTTTAAGAAATAAATACCAAGACATGGTTGCGCAAAAGCTATCAGCAAGACAAAAAGGTCGACATCTTCTCCAACAACAACTGTTTGATAGGCTCTTGACTTCTCAACAGCAATCGCAATGATTAAGGTATCAGCATTATCTTTGGAAAGTTTCACAGGAAAAGACTTTTATAAAAGCATCAGACAGCATGGCTATATGGCGACTGCTGCTATTATTATTATACAGGACCTCCCTTGTCTAATTCTGACAGTTGTTTTTGCGTCAAAGATTATAACTGCGGAAGATTTATTCAAATAACGTCGATGGCATTCTGCAGATTTGGTACTTGTTGCACTTTCATTATATCCCATCAAACACTAAGATAGCTTTGGAGCCATAATATTTTCTAACATATGAAATGAATGCATTGCAAATGCTTTGGAACGGTTGCTGCTGCTGCCAGATAGCTCACTACAGTGGGAATCCCCAGTCTAATACATAACAAATATTGTCTAGATTAACTTCATTTGGTGGTGTCTCCTCAAAGATATTCTACAAAGAAGACTTTTCGCATTCCATTTTCATTGAAAAGAAATGTAGGGGAAAGTTCGAATTGTAGATACATTTTACGTTCAATGTCAGTTTTCTTTACAATAGCAATTCTCTTAAACAACTGAGAGGGTCTATTGGTATGACTGTTTCATGAACGTTTGCAGTGGATGTCGTGGAAAATAATGAGATGTCTTTACCTATCATTTCTACCATTGTCTGAAAATCGATTTGGTATGCATCAAAGCTGTATATTTTCTCATGCCCAACAATTCCTGTTACAATTGATATTATACCTTGATGAAATTGATGAAATTCAAAAAAAGGTGGTTGAGAAGAAAACGGCTGTAAAATCTGAATGATTTCGTGCCACACGCGATTCCCTTGCATCAACAGACTGCTCAGTAGTATTAAAGGAGATATTAGCATAATTTTGAAGGAGATATTAGCATAATTTTAAAGGGCATCACAGACAGGATTTGTGTTAGGCATACCAAGAATCCATCTGTTCATCACACTTGCGGACATTCCTCTCCCTTGGGTTAGCCCTCCAGTACTTTTCACTGATCGCATTAATGGTTGTTCTATTGTCATGTCTGACCATTTACAAACTAGAACGCAAAAATGAACTTTTTTTTATGCGTGAGGTAAGGTTTAACTGATCCGAAGTCAAAACTGCAAAGGAAACCAAATACACTTTCCTGCAAGGACGATAAAAATGGTTTCACTGACGAGACCAGACTCACAAAAGACATGCATAAACAAAATGTTAATTTTCAGTGCTGATATTCATATGTGCGGCATGTTCACCTACAACAACGGACAAAATGAGTATGGTATACTAAAAAGTAAAATATAGTGCTGTACATTATACTTACAAACTAATAAAACATGAAATTGGCAGGGGGGGGGGGGGATTGAGGCTTAATGGCGCGTCGACAACTTGGTCATTAGCGCCAACCTCAGTCACAGTGCAGTGGTCCGGGTTGCCACTGCACCACACATTACAGAGATGTTATTCAAACCCCTAATCTAAATCTTGTCATACATCTGTACCTCCTGCAAAAATTGAAAAACACCGGACAGGAGGACAGACTTATCGCTCAATTGACGCGCAATGTCATGCGGAAGATGGAACCGACGACGAACACCAGCAACACCAGCATTGGCAGGGGCCAGCCTTTGACAAAATCAACTGGATGCAGCATTAACAGTATTAAATGATGACCTCACAATACTGTTAAATTATATTTATTGGCAGGTTATCAAACAAGGATTTCCATATTTGATGGATTGGGAAATTATTTATCACGTTCGTTACACTTTGTGAATTAGCCGAAATTGTATATGCTTGTAGTTGGGTCCGATCTTTTCAATTGGTTGTGTGTAGAGAACCTCAGTTTTGCCAACTAAAATGGTGTGGTTACAAGATTCGCTATGCTTAAAAACCGCCTATTTGTCATTATTCGTAAAAATCGTGCCTGCAGGGTCACATTTTCGGATCCCTAAGGCTCGTTTACACTGTACTAAGTAAATTGAGGAACAAGAGTCGCACATAATAACGCAAACTACCTATCTGGTTGAGTCTGTTTTTGGGTTAAAATTAGAACTTACCGTATTTTTGCAGGTGGTTATAGTAGAGGTGGAGTTACTGATGTCAATAGTGTCTGGAAACAAAAGTGGTTAAAACGAGTGGTGGGGAGAGAAAGCAGAAGGCTACCAATTGTATGTTCAGGTCTACAAATGACCCGAATTCCGTGTTTGACAAAAATTCTTTGAATATCGGAGATCCAGTCGAGTGGAGGGGATTGGGGAAGGGGGGGGGAAGGAAAGTGAAATTGGTCGGGCCGCTTGGATGATAGCAAAGCACTTGGTATGCTGGTCTATAATACGACGTATCACATTTGGAGGATATCCATTCAGTTTGTATTTAAAGATGATTCTGGTGATTTGAATGTACTGGTCTTCTTGTCTCGAGCAATGGAGCAGTGACCTTCTGAGCTCTCAGGCCAGTATCCCCCTCAGAACCGAAGGTGGGGGAGCCGAGTCGTATTGAAGAGTACAATAGGTTTGATCAGATTTCAGCACACTTTTTTTGGGAAGAGGTCTTTGTGGATTTGTAGGTCAAGCATGAGGAAAGAGCCTTGATCGTTTTCATGTTCTACGGTAAACTGGATTGAAGGGTAAAATGAGTTAAGGTCTGCCTGTATGATGTTAGTGTGGTTTTGGTTCTTCATCCAGGCAAAAATGTCATAAAGGTAGCGTGCCTAGAAGTGCAGGCGGGGTATGTTTGAGTTGTTAATCAGGGAGTCTAACTTATCAAGGACTGCATCGCAAAGAAAGGTAGAAATTCTCGAATTTTCTTTGTGAGTAGAAAGCTCCCTCGTGTACGAAGTAACTAGTCTTGAAAATGGTATCAACGATAGAAATAATTTAGTCAGGGGTTAATGGGAAAGCTTAAAATTAGAATAAAGAAAGGGGAAAGGAAAGAAAAGAAACGAAACGAAAGAAAAACAAACGAAAGAATGCTGACGTGGCATTC
Organism: Lithobius niger; assembly: GCA_023313725.1. Classification (NCBI taxonomy): domain Eukaryota; kingdom Metazoa; phylum Arthropoda; class Chilopoda; order Lithobiomorpha; family Lithobiidae; genus Lithobius; species Lithobius niger. The sequence continues at coordinate 5,561 of JAHWFP010081275.1, forward strand.
TTCATGGTTTTGATAGGGATGGAGAAAGAAATACCAACATAAGTAACTTCAGTTTAGGCAAACACCCCAGAAAATCAGAGATGGGTCATGGGTCATCCAGTTACTCTGGGTTACTAGGGTCACTACTTTCCATTGGGATAGAGACCCGTTTTTTGACCTGCAGACTGACTGATCCAGAATAACCCACTAACACGGAATAAACCATTCACCGTGAATGACCAACTAACCCTGATGTGGAACGGCCCCTTACCCCAGACTAAAAATTAGTGTATAATTTAGTACGAAATAAAAACAATGTTTTATTGGCAATAGCTTGGTATTAGATTGTGTATATATTTTGTTGTTTATATATTGTGACTATGTTGCATTTGCTATTATCGTATAATTGCAATCTACAACCTTTAAAATACATCCGCTATGTTATGTTGAATGTTTTTTAAATGTTTTGTAAATATTTTGGCAAATATTTACCATTTACAAAAATAGTAAATATTTTACTTCCCATTTTAGGAGCGAAGCAAGTGGTGTCCGTTATACAGTGGCTCACTAGGATTTCTTTGTGGTAACATCACGCCAAAACTACTAAACCGGATTTAGAGAAATTTTGTTTGCTGACCAAGTACATCTCGATGAGAGTTTTTTTTTAGTTTGAAAATCGGGTATATTTTGTGTCGGAAATTAAGGAAAAATCAATCGATAATTGAAGAAACCAAGTGTTAAAAAACAATTGTTAAAAACCAATTGTTAGGAATAGTTTCGGGTGTCGTGTTTGCGGTAATTGTGTTTTTGATTGTAAGACTATTCTCTGTAATGGGCGCGTGGCAGAAGGCCGAGGTCCACAGAAATAAATCAAATCAAATCAAATCGGGTTTCGTGCTTCCCTAAACGCAAAACAACAACGATGTGCATTAATTGTGATATCGTGGAATTCACATTGAATAATGAGTTGTACTCAGGGAGAATACAACAGTCTTGAAGATCGACAATTCAGGATCACAAGAAACATACAACCGGATCATCAATAAACGAAATATTGGATCGTGGTTGCGGATAAAGGTGAAACGATCCAGGTAAAAAAAAATGGTCGAGGATTCATTACAAATAAATAGACACAAATCGTTGTAATATTATTTCTAGTATATAATTTTCGCTAATGGCTTATTTTCCCTAATATTATTCATTACAAAAGTGAAACGGGAAGGAGAGGAAGGAAGAATAGAGGATGGCAGGAGGAAAAAGGGAAGGCGAGGAGAGAATGAAGAAAGCAAGGGATGGAGTGGGGGAGGGAGGGAGGGAGAGAAGTTGGAAAGGGCGTTGATTCAACCATTTCCTTTTTTTTTAATTTATTATTTTTATCTATAATGTGTATTTTTTTTGTGCAATTTTGGTAGACAGATCTAAACATTATGAAGAGAACTAAAAACTGCAGTTAAGGGTGTTAGTTTGTACACATTATATTTACTTTAAAAAAAATCTGTTTTGATTTTGTTCTATGCAGTTGAGTTGCATTTAGGAAACAGTTGACTTTTTTACGTACATTACTATTAACTCATTTTTTTTCCAAGGGAAGAATTTATTTTACATTAATTTACATTAATGGGTCAGTGAAAATTTGTGGATCAATGTGGGTAATGATCAATCAGGCTCAATGTTGGTCAGTCCCGGTCAGTGGGTCATTTGTGACACTTCCTTGTTGATTGTTGCCATCTTGATGGTTTTCGTCGTCGTTTCCATCTTCCGCATGACATTGTGCGTCAATTGGGCGATAAGTCTGTCCTCCTGTCCGGTGTTTTTCAATTTTTGCAGGAGGTACAGATGTATGACAAGATTTAGATTAGGGGTTTGAATAATATCTCTGTAATGTGTGGTGCAGTGGCAACCCGGACCACTGCACTGTGACTGAGGTTGGCGCTAATGACCAAGCTGTCGACGCGCCATTAAGCCTCATCTCCCCCCCCCCTCATTTGTGATCATTGGATCAATCGGGGTCACTGCATTGGATCAATCCGGGTAAGTGGGTCAATCCAAATCAGTGGGTCAGTCTGGGACACTAGGTTATTCTGGGTCACTAGTCGTGGAAGACAGTGAATCACTTGATCCTGGGTTATTCCGAGTCACTAGTCATGGAAATCAGTGAATCACTTGGGCATGGGTAATTCTGGGTCACTAGTTATGGAATTCAGTGAATCACATGATCGTGGGTCATTATGGGTTACTGGTCATGGAATTCAGTAAATAACTTGGTCATGGATCATGATGGGTCACTACTCATGCAATTCAGTTAATCACTTGGTCACGGGTCACCAAAAACGTGACCCCTTCCATCTCTGCCGGAAATCAGCTTTTGCCCCGGTCAACTGTCACTTTCTGTCAACTCTCTGGTTTAGCACAAATAATAAAGCACATGGCTAGAAAAGAGAAGGTCCTGGATTGTGCTGTATCCAGTGGAGAGGGAGGGGGGAGAACTGAGTTTGACTTTTGTGTGTCTGTTGTCTGTAAGTGTGCTTGTCTGTTAGGTACACGATAACGTTCGCAGTTTTGTTCTGATTTGGGAGAAATTTAGTAAACGTTAGCTTTGATAGAGCAAATTCACGTGTTTGAAGATGAGAAGACTACCTAAAATCTTTTAGGGTTGGAGGCTGAAATTCAAGGTAGTGCACTGGTCAGAAATCATATAACTGGAACAGCAAGCACTTCCCTGCTAATATTGAAGATGATCTACTGTATTATAGCAGCTCTCGCTCAGCCGAGTGTTTGTGATTTTCAGAACTCAATTGAATGCTTATTTATTAACTATTTTGACTCAGCTTTCTTGCCTTTAAGCCTTCAATTGACAAGCAACATTGCAGCAACAAACGTAAGCATTGTCATTTGCTTCTGCTCCCTTTGCTTTTACAGGCCTAAAGAGAGTTAGATAAGAATGCCAGCCAACTCAATCTCAAGCCGAGTTAGGGGAATGACAGAGTGGGAACAGTATTTGTCACTTGCCTGCACTGTTTTGATAGGTTTCCTCGGAAAGGGGAGGGGAGATAGTGAGGGGAGGAAGCATATAAGCATACTTTATAAAGCAAAGTTTCATAGCAAAACAACTACCGTTACAAGTAAAAAATGAAAAAGGGCTGGCGAGCGTGGTAATTCTTTCGCTAGCGAAAATTTCGAAATTGACACATTGTTATATTAAAAAGTTGAAATTGGAACATTGTTGCCTCGACTCACAATCTGCTCTACGCGGTCATCTCAGCGGCAAGTTGTGAATGACGTCATGCACGTAGGACAGGGTTTTATTTTACACGGTATGGATCGTTCAAGTCAGAGTGAAAGTCTGGGTTGAAAGGTGGATGGAGAGGGCCTCTGTGTTGGACAGTACGTTTGTTAGCTGTCCTCTTGGTATTCAAATGCTACAGTAACTAATGATATTAGTAGTGGGGAGGCCAGTGCATCTGTTACTAGTAATCGTTTGATTACACTTTGACTGAAGCTAAAAGGTAATTTTCTTTTTATGTTTGGGATGGAAACCTAATCAAATTTTGCCCAATTTCGCAAAAGGGGGAGGGTAGGGGAGAGTGATGGGAAGGGACAATGTTTAATTCAACTTCCCATCCAAATTCAATTACGTGTAGCAAAGCAGAGGAAGAGAAGAGAGGGATGGGTAGAACGATAGGAAAGGATTTGAGAAGGAAAGTAGAGGATTGGAGAAAAAGGGGAGTATTGCAGGAAGATATATTACCCGTCACAGTGACCAGGTAAAATTGCTATTTTAAACCCTATGCCGGTTTGTGAACACAGTGAAATAAAACCATACGAAAACCAAAACCCCGGGTGATGCCAGGTGTGACTGATAGTATAGTATATAAATACACAAACAGATACATAGATGTTGTATGTGTGTTTGCATATGTACATGTACGTATATAAATATAAATTTTGATAGGGGCTATACCTGTGGAAGTAAAAATGACCATTTGTCTCCCCACTTCCCCAAAAAAATCCCCTACGTATGGTTCGAATCCCATTCAGGGCAGTTTTGATGTCGTCCTTTCTTCGATTAGTTCATCTTCTAGTCTCACAATTAACAGATTCAGCTTCGTTAGAAAGTGCATTGTTTCACTTATAGTGTACAGATTTACAGGACGGAAAGCAAAGTGAGTACAGCAAGGCAAAAATTAATACGGATGCAAACCCATCTCCTTTTCCTTTAGGACTTCATTGTAAGACTGGCTAAGTTTGGAATTGAATCCTCGACCTTTGAGATCACTGTCCGAAGCCAGACAGTATGAGACCTTGCTGTTACAGAAGCATGAAAATGTGATTCACCAACAATTGTACTTGCTAGAGTCATGCAGCAGTTTCTCTACACATACCAATATAATTTTTGATAGGGCCGAAGACTGGGGAAATAAAATTATCACTTGTCACTCCACCTCCCAAAAACTGTCCTACCTTTGGTTCGAATCTCATTCGGAGCAGTTGTGTTTTCTTTCTTTCTCTGATTAGTTCAGCTTATAGTCACACAAGGAGCTGACTCATTAGACCATGCATTGTTTATAGAGTTACGGACGGAAAGCCAAGTGAATACAGTTAGTCATAAACTGATACGGATAGGACTTCATTGTAAGACTGCCCGAGCTAAAAATTAAATCCTCGACCTTTGAGACCATTGGCCAAATCCAGACATTATGAGACATTGCCGTTGAAGAAGCGTGAAGATGTGATGCACCACAAGTTTTACTTGCTAGATTCGTGTGACGGTCGCCCTTCGCATGCCACACTTTCCGCAAAGGCTATTAAAATCCCTCGTGAATTGCACCCTCTGTTGCTACAGAAATTCATGACGTGGCACAAAATCGAGTGACACATCTTGTCTATAAGATCTTTGGGTAGACCAAAGTTGCGCCTACAAAACTAAAATACTATCAAGTCAGTACAAGAATTACAATTTCTTGCTGCGCCACACAAATTAACAGTTGCAGTGCACATAGTGAATAATTTAGTGCACAAATTATCCCATGCGATTATTAGCCAATGGACCAAATATCGTATTGAATGTTGTCCGTCACACAACAGTTCAATTTTGAACAGTGTCATTACAATACAAGGTTGTTCTCTTTAGCGTATCCTGTGAAGGAACTTGTAACAAGACAATCAGATATGTGAGTATTGTGGCCATGATCTGAAAAAAAATAAAATAAATAAACACGTTCTCACGTCAGCACAGATCCTTGCAGGAGCGAATGCCGGGAATTCTTGAACAACCTTAACCTACGGAAGATAAAGAAAATTTTCCTGGAATTCTTTTAAATTTTTTAAATTTTGATCGTTTGTAATAAAAATGGTGTATACTTGTACTCCAAACATGATATTGCTCAAATGTGAAAGTTCGGAATCATGAAATTGTATCAAATTTCAACCGCCAAGTTGAGCTATTAGACTGAATCCATCATTCCCATCTCAAGCCCGGACTTTTTGACCAAAGTCGTCACAGTATTTCCTGAAATGGGGTTAGAGCGGTGTTGAGACCTACTTTCTCTGTGCACTGAACAATCTGACAACTCTTTGCACTTGTTTACCTAAACTTTACGAATTCCTCATAGATCTCCGTTCTACACAGCAATGTTGCAAGTACCAGTTTTAGACGTTAAACTTAACGTGGTCTACTCCATTGAGTGCACTACATGCCTATTTATCTATGTAGGCCAGTGCAGAAAACCTTTACACAAACGAGAGATGAGCCATTAAGGGAGCCTTTCTAGAGCAGGTAAGAAATATGCCATAGAGAAGCACTCTACTGACAATCACGTCATAGCTATTAGCACAACTAGAATTGTTCACTAGGATGCCATTTAGAAAATCAGGTTAAAATTGCAAGCTTACACCGTCTCTGCCGACACCGTTCGGACCATGAAGACTATTAAAAAGTTCCATATCATGCAAAAATGGGACAAATTATTTAACTCGTATCAAGTGAATAATATTTAAGCCTTGGACACGTCACTTTCAAAATGGCGATCCACTGAACATAAACGTTCTTGTTTAGAGAACTTTTTTCACGTAAGGGGCGACCTTCATTTGTGCTATTAATCTTGGTTGTTTATGGTGACGAGGAAATACAGAGCAACCAAAAAAAACCAAAGAAAAGGGTTAGGTTAATTGAACTTTATCAAATATTATGTCATCGTTTTATCGCTACCAGATAGTAGTGTGAAATATGCAACCCTGCAAAAATTAAATACCTCTGCAACTAAGAGAGAGCGTTATTGGAAAATAAAAATAAAAAGATTGTGCAAAGATTGCTTTAATTTAGCGAGCTCAATTATTTTTTAGGGCAAGGAGAAGAAAACCACTCTCTTTATACATTGATGTCGTAAACTAGCAACTAGCAAGCCCAAATGCGATAAATGCAAAGAGACTTTTGAATATAAAATAACAATCAACTTTAGAATGGAATAGAATATGTTTATTGGGGCCGTTACCCATGGTCATGCGCCCTCCTTAACTTGGTATGTAATAATCCACAATCTACAACCAACTTTAACCATAACTTTTAACAATTATATAAATAATAATCAATGTAACGTTAGTTTTGAATAAGAATGTGTTAGGAGCTAACAATTACACGAATAAGTTTAATTACTTTGAGTAATTATTGAAATAATTTAATGAATTTCAGTGTTTTGACTCAAGAATCTTCAGATTCGTTTAGGTGGCTATAGCTTTTGTGGCAGGTACAGTTATAAAAGCTTAAGCCAACCTATTGATTGCTACTTACTGTTGTAAATGTTGTCATATTAATTTTAAAAAGTCTCCCTGCTGAAGTTATTTCAACTGGACATTGGCTCAACAAGGTGATCAGAGATTGTACCTGCAAAAAAAAACAGAATGATCAACTTTAAACAGTATGACTAGTTAAAAGTAAAAGTTGAGTTTGATTGTATTGTTGATAGGGTGCAAGAAGCCATAAGTTCTCACTTCAACTATTTTTCATCTGCTTTCGTTAACAACATTCACGGTGTACTTTGCTAATATATTATTCCTTACATGACCTGTGAAATTAAAGATTAATAGTGCTGACAGTATCAATACAGGTGGGAAAACAACAATAATTGGCTAGAGATTACATAGTTTTGACCCAATAGTAATAATCTCATCAAAGCAGCTCTTGAATTCGTTAATTGTAAATCATTTCAGGTGGAACTGAATATTAGAACGTAAAACATTATTTGTTTATTATTTTCATTTTTTTTAGTTAATATCATTTACAAGCACTTCAGACACAATTAGGACAATAACTGGCTCGAGATTTTATGGTTCAGTCCTGCAGTAATAATTTCTCCAAAGTAGCTAATGAATTCGCAAAATGGAAAATATTTCAGACAGGGCTTGACTGTGATTCGCCAGAGGTTTAATTGTTCTGTCCGACGGTCACAATTTTACAAAAGTAACTATTGAATTCATGAAACGTTAATCATTTCAGATAGGGCTTGAGAATGATTTGATCGAGAATTAATAGTTCTGTCATACACTAACAATTTCACAAATGCAGCTCTTGAATTCGTGAAATTTAAATAATTCTAAACAGCCTTG
>JAHWFP010081276.1:1119-18806 GCA_023313725.1 Lithobius niger
GAATTGGTCTATGATTGATTCTTCTGAATGATTTCAATGTAGTGACATCAGTTTCGACTTGCCTATTTTGGACTTACTAACTGGACCCATTAATGCTGCACGATGATTCAATTTCCCTGACTTAGCTTCTCCCGGTGTTTTGTCGTCTTAGGAAAGTAGCTGTCGCTGTTAATTTGTTCCTCCCCTCCACCCCACAACCCTCACACCTTTACCCCTTCCATGCCCCTGAACACCCCCTTACACCCCATTGCACCCCCTCCCCGACTTCCCTAGTGTGGGGGCTGTATCTCCCCTGCACCCTAGGTGTTTCTTCTTTGTTTTTTAGTATTTCCCCCCACCTATATACGCCATCCCCCCTTAGAGAATTGGTCTATGATTGATTCTTCTGAATGATTTCAATGTAGTGACATCAGTTTCGGTTGGCGCTAATGACCAAGCTGTCGACGCGCCATTAAGCCTCATCTCCCCCCCCCCCCCTTAGAGTATCTGCTCCTCCACCCCCTCCCCGATAATGTGATTTCTTTCCCTCCTACTCTTCGTTCTCCTTTACCCCCCTTCTCATCCCACCCCAGTCGGAAAAGTTCGGACAATCCCACGGTTATTTTGGTATAGCCCCAGAAAAGACGCCATGAAGTTTGATTGAAGGCTAAAAAAAAAAAAACCTATCGCTAACCCTATCACAGCATTCAGTAACCAAGTAAGTCCGCTGATTAATGAAGTCGAAACGCCGACAATGCCGCATTCCACAACAAAAGGGAGCACATTGTGGTAATAATTGTTGCAATTATAATTGTTGTTCATTTACCGAGTGCCAACGGTACTTGGGTATTGATACTTGGGTGGGTGACCGCCTGGGAATCTGGCTGTTGCAGACATAGGGCCTTAGGGCTTCGGGCAGATGACCAGGAGTGGTTAACGCTCGTTAAATCCTTTGATCCTTTGAGTGCCAACGGTCGCGCAAGCAATGATTGTTGCCTACTTTGAAACAATTCAGATCAGCTCTGAAAACCTGCATGTATGAATCAAATAAGCTATTTTATCGTTATAGCTGCCAATTTCGAGGCCAAGAAATTAAGAATGTAGCTTAGTTGGTTTACAGCTGTAGGTTTAGCTGAAACACAGGGTCTTTCATTTTACCCATCAACTATGAAATGTTTTAGACGAAAGTTTGAAATACATAATACGTGCACCAAGAATTGTTTTGCACTGTAGCAAAGACATAACACGTGCGCGAAGAATGGAAAAAAACGTTACTTTTCATTGTAACGATGAATTTTAATTGTTGCTGCTGCTGATGTTGATCTTGAGTGGTTACGGTATTAACATAGTAGATTTTTGCAGCAAGATCCTGTGACGTCAACTATACCTTCACTCGACAATAACTCTGCATGTGCCAAGCGACGACTTAGCGTAACGATTTATTCATACTTAACGTTATTAAAACAAAGTAATACTGTTGAATTTCACGTATCAAATTTGGCATGTTAACCAATTATAAAACGACATGACTCGTAGTTTTCTGGCTTGCTTCGCCAGATCCCATATTCTTTCCCATCCCTCACCTTCCTCCATGCAAGACGTCCACCCAAATTAGGACTTTTTTGGCTATTTTTTTTGTAATTAGAATCTAGCTTTAAGCCTAAACCCAGCCATTGTGGTATCATTACCTCAAACCAGCTTTAACCTATTGCATGCGCAATGAGCAATCTGCAACCGAAGGTCATTTCTTATCTTTTTAATCGTATTTAAAACCATTTTTACCTATTTCTGTTCCAGTTTATCCATTCTAACCCCAAAGTTCTAAACTTCCTTTTAGTCACCCAGCCTCGCAATTCAGGCGAACCTAGACTAAACCCCCATTATAAAATTGAACCACATCTGGTCATGGCTAAGTATTCTATCTAGGTGTATTTTAAGTTACTTAGGGAAACTCCCCCTGTCCTATTCATAGCTTTCCTTCTGAACCAAGATTCCCCATTTCGTCCGACAACCATGCAGTGTTTTCCTGCGGTCCTGCTGAGAAAGTCTGCATAGAATTTTGGTACATTGGTGGTGCAGTGGAAGCATGCTCGCGTGGTTCCTTTCCTGGCCAATGCACCAACATTTGTTCAAATCTTGATCTGAATTTGCTCTTCACTTTTTCTTTCAGCTGAAAAATGCAAACATACATGGAGGATTACACGGGAAAAGTATGGCAAGGAACTAACTAGAACATATCCCTATTATAACAGCAACTGGAAGTATTTTGAGGCATTGTCATTTCTGCGGCCTTATGTAAGCAGCAAACGGTAAGTTGGGGGGGGGGATTGAGGCTTAATGGCGCGTCGACAACTTGGTCATTAGCGCCAACCTCGGGTAAGTTGTATCGCTACTGGTGGTTTTCACAGGCAGTTGTCTAGAGGCTAGCAAACTGACTTCCTGGTTGGCTGTGGAATAGAGCTGATGCTGGGATTATTTTTTTCTGCTATGATGTAAGGGGTACAGCAGTATATGTATATAGTAAAAAAATCATATCTGTACGACTATTGCAATTAAACAAAAGGACAGAGTATCCATATTGCAGGCAATTATTATATATTTTTATATGTTAATGATCAGGGGGGGGGGATTGAGGCTTAATGGCGCGTCGACAGCTAGGTCATTAGCACCAACCTCAGTCACAGTGCAGTGCAGTGTTAATGATCAGGGCCGAGCCATCGTATTCTCATAGCTCCACAACATGTGAAAGACATACACTGACATTCCCAAGGTTATCACTGTGCTTAAATTTTGAAAGACTTGAACTTGTACACAGCTTGATGCTGTTAAAGACACGTCATTCAAGAGTTCTTGAAAATTTTTTGTAGTCTAAAGTAGTCTGGTTTTAATCGAGGTAAGGATGTTTCATTTTTTATACTGGCACTTTTTATGTTTTGGTTTGACTTCAACTTTCAATCATTTGACCAAGATTCCAGTCGTCATCTTCAAAAAATAAATGTTAGTAGCCATGAGGGCGGAGTATTTTCAGGAGAACTTGATGTAAACATTCGTAAAATAAATATAATTTTTGACCAGCCAACACAATTTTTTTATGTTCTGTAACACTAGTGCATGCCCTACACTTGGCTGGTTATTTGAATAAAACAGGTCCTTGAAATAAATGAGATGACTAATGAGACAACTGTGCCTCTCCACAAGATGCAACTCCATTGATAAATCAATTACCGTGTGTCATGGTCTGGTTGAACATTATGAACTTCAACTAGTGCATGGTAAAGAAAAAACGGGTACTCCAAGACGAGCTGAAAATGGTATTTGCTATTCAGGAAAACTCTTCATGGAAATGGGGTATAACGAGGTAGAGTGAACACAACCCAAGGTTCTTTAACAAATAATTCTTGTAATGATAATATTCATGGTCTGAACTACATTTCTCTTAATGCAGAAGTTTAATAAGTAATTATATACTTTTGGCTTCGGGGACTTTTGACTTGCTTTTTGTTGTCGAATCTTGGTTGAATCTACAGTGACATCATGGGGGGGGGGGAGATGAGGCTTAATGGCGCGTTGACAGCTTGGTCATTAGCGCCAACCTCAGTCACAGTGCAGTGGTCCGGGTTGCCACTGCACCACACATTACAGAGATATTATTCAAACCCCTAATCTAAATCTTGTCATACATCTGTAACTCCTACAAAAATTGAAAAACACCGGACAGGAGGACAGACTTATCGCCCAATTGACGCATAATGTCATGCGGAAGATGGAAACGACGACGAAAACCATCAAGATGGCAACAATCAACAAGGAAGTGCCGGACCGTAAGTGGCCGCCGGCACCAATAACATTCAGGAGGGTCAATCCCCCGCAAAAGGAAACAGTGAGTAAGTCGAGTGTGACCAATGCGCAAACGGGCCAACACCACCTCCTCACGGCGACTGCGGCGACACGCCGAGTGCCATTCCTCAACAGTGCCTTTAATAGCCATCATGGTCTCTCCTAACAACATCATGACATTGTTAGGAGTCGTGGCTTAAGAGCTGGTGGAATGTTTATCGTCTATCACACAGGAATTGGTCTTGACTTACAGGACGCATCTGCTGAAGCTAAGGCAATGTCTGCTGTACTGATTTCTTTTAAATGAAATTTCGTTTTTGGTTACATCCCTGACGGCATTAACGAACAGAAAATCCAGCAAATGAACATTTTTATTATCTCTTCCATCAACCCACACTATTCCAATATAGTCATTGGAGAATTCAATCTTCCCACAGTGGACTGGCTCTCATCAGAATTTTTTGAACGCCATTGCCACCCATGGCGTTTCACAGCTTATAACTAAACCAACCAATGGGGAGAACATTGTTGACTTGCTGTTGACTGACGATGACCGGGCGGTATCTGTTGTGGAAGCTGGCATCCACCTTGGCGTAAGCCACCAAAACATGGTCCACTTCAAAGTTCACAGGCTAAGCCCACCAACCCCGAAAACTGACGGCATACGAGCAATTGATTTTACTAATTTAAATATCATATGACAGAACTGAACTGGTCAGACGTTGCTGATTCGGACATGGTGTGAAGTACATGGGATCACTCTATGTATATCATCAAATATCAGGTGGATAAGTGCAGTACTGTAAGCCAAAGAGTGATACCACAGGGTATGATACTTCCGTACACCATTAAAAACTTGCCCATGAAAAAGTCACCTTGTGCCATCACTACAAAAATAACTACTCCGTAGAAAATTAGCAAGATTATAATGTTTACAAAAAAATTATACCATGGCGTATGTTGATTTATACCTTCCCTGAAAGTTGCAAACGACTTTGTTACTGACATTGAGACTTAGGCATCTTTGGTAAATGCTGTCTTTGCAGGCAAAAGCATTGTCAATAATGATAACATCCCACCCTTGGTTATTGACCAGGATTTGGGAAAGAAACCTTGCGTGACTATGAATTTCACTCATACCGTTGTCCCTTCTGTACTTGTTGCTCTAAAGCTGAGCCATGCTCTTGGACCTGATTGGTTCTCGGCGTATTTATACAGGACAATTTGCTATCAAATCTGCACGCTTCTAACCACTTTTTTAAAACTATCCTTTACTTCAGGTAAACTATCTAGTACTTGGTCAACTGCAAATGTTACCCCTATTTTTTTTATAAAGGAAAGGAAGCAGATCCGCACAATTTTACACCCATTGTAATTCAGTTTTCACAGGGTTCAGAATTTTATTCCATTTCACTTTAGCTTGGAAGCGTGCCAAAGAAACCCACGTAAAAGCTTTAGAATCTCTTGCCATTAAAAGTTTCTCTCACTGTCGGTTTCCTGTCATGAAGCTTACTGTACCCACCTATGGCCGTACAGATGGTCTAATTCACTCAGGTATAACTTGTTATTTGCAGCAAAAGTGGAACGTTAGTGAACCCCAACAGCCAGCAGTAGCACAAACGAGATGTGAAAATGAGTCGCATGTAAAGCTCGGTGGTCTGCGAGCACGAGATAAGTTTAAACTTTGTAATACCTGCGGTGTGTGACAACAATGAGCTTATGACATCGTTGTTGGTGCTCCTGAAGAAGACAAGCAGAGAACTTTTTCTCGAACATTCAAGTAAAATAGTTCATTACAGCCTGTTAGGAGGTACAAATGTATTTATTTCACCATAATGGATTGTTCATGACAAAATGATTTGATACACCAATAAATACCACTTATTTGGATGCGATCAATTTGGCTTTTTGCCTGGTCGTTCCTCCACTCATCAACTTTTGTTAGCTTTTGATAGCTGGACGCAAGCTTTGGACATTGCACAAAATTCGTATTTAAACTTAAAATGTATGGGTTTGACAGAAAACTGTTACCAAAGATTGAGGTATTTCTAATTGGTCACTTTCAGCGTGCTCTCCTTATACCTCCAGTTCTGCCCCAATCAATATCATTAGTGGTGTTCCATAGGGTTCAGTGCTTGGGCACTTTCTTTTCATCATAAACGATTTGTCATGTAACTCTAAAAATGCTGAACAACAGAAATTTCCAGTTGACTTCAAATGCATTCCACCATTATATCCGCACAAAACAACCTGAAAGTACAAGCTGAAATAAACTGTTTCTCATTGGACATGACTGGCGACTGCCTATTTCAAGGATGAAATGTTAAAGTTTTCACAATGGAAAACAAACTTTGGGTTTTGCATATGGTATGGACAGTGTTTTCCTAATGTCAAGAACCTTGGTGTTTGGTTCGACACGAGCTTAAAATCTTCGGGTCATTGTGGCCAGTTATCATTTAGAGTTGGTCCAATGGGTTTTCACTTCAGTTTGTATAAAAACTAAATTATGGGCCTACAACATCTTCATTCGACCGATTTTAGAGTACCCTAGTCCAATTTGGTCCCCTTACCGTCTACGCGATACAGACCACCTTAAAGTCATCCAGCATCGTGTCACTAAATTACTATTCAGTGAGCAGCAATTGCCTTATTATTTGCCGTTAAAATCTTTGGTTCTCGATTCACTGGAGCTACGCTGTTTAAAAGTGGACGTAATCCTAACTTTTAAAATTCTCCGCGGCTTTCTTGCATTGGCCCTACCTTGCTTTGATTTAAGTCCAGTTACACAGACACGATGCCATTTCTTTAAAGTGAGAGTTCCAGAAACAAGACTGGAATGCTGACAAAACTTATTTGCTGTAAGGGTGGTTCTTGTATGGAATTCCATAGGTGAACATACTGTTTTGGCACCATCTGTAAGTGTGTTCAAGTGTCTTGTTACCCTTACCAACTTGACATGCTTTTTAAAAGGGCCCGATTTTTGTGATCATTAGTTTACATTTTTTACTTATTGTCATTCTTTTATTATTACTTTTATGCTACTCATTTATTTTATAATCCTTTGCACAATGTTTTAGGGACCATTCATTATTTATTAAAGGCGGTAGGACGGTGAAAAAGAGGGGAGTCACGAAAATTTTTATACGAAGAGAGAGGGGGGGGGGGGCTAATTTTTTTTTGGCGATGCAGTCATGGGGGCCAGTGGGGTGGGGTCAAAAAAGAAGCTGCGAGAAAGGAAGTGCACAGCAAGTTATAGAATGTTAATGTAATAAATTTATTTTGCTCAGCACATCCCATAACGTATTAAAGTAGGCCTAGAACCTTTCATACACTCATTTCATGAAAATGAAAATGTAAGTCAATTTTTTTACGGGAGGGGGCCTACAATTTTCTCAACACCAAAAGGGGGGGGGGGGGCATGATTTTTTTTTATATTGATGACGACATTTTTCCAGCCCACCGCCGTTGATAAATAATGAACGGTCCCTTATAGAGTGCCTATCATTTTAGTATTTGTTAGTGTTTTAGATTTGTTTAACGTGTGTACTAGCATAAGTGGCAACTTTGCCCTGCTTGATTCAGTTCACCATAAATGGTGATGAACTACTTTTTCATTTCATTTTCATCTTGATTTTATTTCATTTCAAATAGGCTAGTTTTGGAAAAAGACCTTGAAATTGCTTGAATTTTTTTGACTGATGGTGTTAAGCCTAAATTTTGCATAACTCTTTTATGCACAATACTCTCAAGTTGATGCAATGCAGTAAAAAATCACTGTTTTAAGGCATCCACATTGTAATGATGTCACACTTTACTGAAACACTTTGCCCTTTACAAAACCTTAGAAAAAACTTCTTGTAAGGAGAATGTGGCGGCCAATCATCGTACATGTCGTAATATTGCAAGAAACTATTACTACGGATAATACTTTCTTTCCTAAAATCGTGAACAGCAGAAATGCATCCATGAAGGATGGAGTGCAGAATAAGTGTCACAGACCTTTATGTCCCACACGAAATAGCTTCCACAGAGCCCATGGATATAGTCCCCAAAGCACTTATGCTTTTACTAGGAATTGGTTTAAATGGAATGAGTGCTACATTGATTTTCTGATTACAATGGTCTGAGATGTAATACGTTTGGTCACTGTGAGCACAATAGTGCAAGCAAAGCAGACAGTTGTGTTACGAACTTCCATTTTGCACTAATTGATAACGGCATAAGTGAGATTCAGATTTATGTTGGTAAGTCCAAACGTATTTGGTTCCCCAACGTGCGGGGTTTATTTGTGAAAGACAAAACCAACACGTTAAACACTATGCGTTATGCGTAACACTGAACATTATGCGTTAAACATTTTCTTAAAATACTAGTGATAATAAAGGTTGCTGGAAAAATTTTCAAATTCGGTTATTAAAAATATCACTTGCGTAAATATAAATTCTTTAGCTCTAAAATTCTCTGGTTTGACATTTGATATTAAATAAACTTTTATCTTTTTCGTTACAGTAATCTCTAAACAGAACACAAATATCGATACCCAAAGAAATAATACACTCGTACGGGAAATACCAAAGTTCGGATTTGACTGACGCACGCAAAAAATACTTCTTCGAAGGAAAGCACGCAAAGGCACAAAACGTGAACGTGATAAACTGGTATTGTCAAATAAAGCTGAATTCTTCCATTTTCATATTTTTCTTAGCTTAGATGAACAAGCTTTCATGTGGGCAAATTACTTGTAGCGTAACGCAAAGCATGAAATCGAAACGGCAAACGAAAACTCGTAGCACAAGAAAAATAGGCTTGGACAACTCAGATTTGCAAAGAGCTCATTTCCAAACACCTAAAATAATTTTCGCTAACCACATTAATCCTTTCGTAAAAAGACTTCCTTTCTTATTATTTCACAGTTAATAGTAAGTTTAATGAATGTTGACTTAACTTCGGCATATTTTGAAGTGCAACAACAAATTGGACCTGTCCTCACTCAAGAGAAAAGAAAGGTACTACTGGCTTTTCTACTTGGCTTTCCATTTATGAAATGACAAACATGGACGTCAACGAACGGCAACTTTGTAACACAAGCGATGAACATAAAATGTCCTTGTACTTCCTTATAAACTAAGAAACAGACAACAAACAATATCCGGTAAACTTGCTGGTAGTAGTTTTCTAATCAATGTTTAGCCCGCGAAGGACCAAACCACAGTGCATAATGAACCACAGCTGAACAGCTGCTTGGTGATTCTACTCACATACACATATAGCGTGTTATAAGCTAATTGGGAAAGTACGCAGTCAAAGCAAATTACCATATTGGAAATAATGACAATCTCAAACAACATCATCAAATCCCATTAATTAACAATCTAGTTGCCATATCAAAACATAACTACAATCTAATAAAATAATTAACACATGAATATGAAATATTAACAATCAAATAAAACTTTTACAAAAATATTGCTGTAATCGTTAATGGACTAGGTGTGCCATCTCTGTGTACTATATGTAGTAGAGGCAAGCGACCCACACTGCTGAATAGACCCACAAAGTAGCACCACAAACGAAGTAGTCCCACAAAGTTTGGGGCTTATTTCATATTACTGTAACTTGTTACGTACTTCTTGTTCCATGTTCCTTGTCGTGGGATTCTTTTACGTAGCCCAACCAAAAACCTTTGCCTGAGAGTTTTAAGTTTTATGTTTATATGTTCAATTGGCTTCCACACTTGTAGAATTGGCAGTGTCATTATTGCGTAGCGGTAGAGCTTCTTGCCTTTGTGTGAAACGTGGAGGGTTCAATGTGCTCGGGTAGTCTGACATTTTAGGTCCAAAAGGCGACGGCAATAGCTATTCATATAATTATTTACGAGAACTATGACTTACTGAATATGAAATTTTAGTAGGTGACAAAGTTTGTATTGTAGACAATTATGTTTATATTGGGCTGGTGACAGAACAGCTCCAATGACATTTAAGTGTAGGGCTGAAAAGTCTTGCAGCAAAGAGTCTTTCTTTGGCTGTGCAGAAACCAAGGCAACATAGTAGGCAACCTAGAAAAGCTCCACAAAACTTAAACTGCCACACAGAAGAAGTTTCAGAATAATACATGGTTCATATTGTAGACATTTATGTCTGGTTTGTGATGCAGACCTTTATTTTAGGTTCGTGTTGTCAACACTTATTTCAGACTTTGATTTGGTATATTTATTGTAATTGTATCAGGAGAGCAATATCTTTTTCTTTTTCAGGAGAAAGCCTGATTGTAAGATAGAAAAATTAGAAAAATGTCAAGATGATTTTGTACCTTCGCTCATATTGCCTCGGCTGAGACCCAGCGATATCACAAGGAGATATCCTGGGGAAGTAAAAGGTAAGCTTTTTTGTCAAAAATTACATTCAGGACTTAGCTGTATTAAATTTCATTATCAAAAAATTAGGCATGACATAATGTGTTGTGTTTATTTCTGTGAGAGAAAAATGCATAACAAAACTAGCTTGGCTAAACAACCAAACAGAGAAGAAAATAGCTTGGCGTCTGTGGAGGAGGAGCGGGGGCAAACTGCCAAAAAACCAATAGAAATAGAGATGAGATAATACAACTGAAGGAAAAAAAGCACAAGAAAAAAGCTGTAAAAAAACAACAGAAATATAGGACATGGAAAACTTCAAAGGGAAGAAAAGGTCTGAAGAAACAAAAACTGTGAAAAAAACCACTGGGGATATAAAAAAAACCGCAGTTAAGTAAGTGTTAGAATTATCGTTTCCTGATGAAACTCTTGCCCAGTCTGGTAAAATTCCAGCCAAAGTTAACTGATGAAACCTAACCTGTTTAACAACAAAAGTGACAAAACAATTTTTTACCCTTTAGATTTTTTTTCCCATAGTTATCTTTTTGCGGCTTTTATTTCCTCTGGTTTTGTTCTGCTTCAGCTGCTTTTCCATTCTTTTTTTTTCTTGTGGCATATTTTTTTTTTCACACAGTTAATACCACAACGTTGAATTATTTGTACATTCTGTTCTTCGGACAAATGTTCAATTTTATATGTACATAAGATGGTTATTTTTTTCTAAGTTGTTACATTGAAACACGTCATCGTCTTATAATAGCATCCAAATTCATAACTCGGCTGAAAGTACCAACTATATCGGTAAGTGGCAGTGCCAGAATCTTTGGTGAAAGTCATCAGCCTTGTAATGGTGCTCATTTATTTTTTGTTTAGTTTGTAAGCCCGAATTTCAATTTACATTATAATGGAACCGCATTACATTCGAACAAGTACAGTATGGTTGTTTGGAATGACAGGTACTCTAGCTGCAGTGCAATACAGTGGCGGCCTGGCAATGGTGACTGGTTGGCCAGTGACTGGTGATTGAGGTTAGGCACTTTCCATTGTTAGCTTTTTTCCTAATGTTTTCAAAATCCATGATTTCCATCAGGCCTACATAAATAATTCAAGTTGTGCTTGCACCGCGGCACAGTCAATGAAATGTCAATTGGGGGATGGGGAGAGCAAGCCTGTACATGTGGCTTTTGTATTATTTCTCAGCTTTGTTTTTGGTTAACTTATTTAGCACAATTGACATGCTGAAATTGTATATCTGCTTTACACGAAAGTCCAGTGATGTTTTAGTGAATTTCAAAACACGGAAAACTAAAATAAGTTTTTGGAGTGCAAAAATCGTTTTCTGGTTTTGAGTGTTGCTTATTATCAAACATGAAACATCCTGTTTAGCACGATTTCAACATGGCCACCCTGGTTCCATTTAGATTTCACGGAGGCGCTTGTGCTTAGTTATCGTTGAAAATCATGACAAACATGACGTTTTACAATAATAAAGAGCTAGCACAATGCAAAACTAAAATGGAAAAGCAGCCAACAAACCTTCACAGTATTGCGGATCAGGTGAGATTACCGTTATAAGTATCTTAACTAACGTTGACCTTCAGGCACGTTTTCAAAAGACAAGATTTTCAATTTTAATGTTAATAAAAAATGATTCTCTAAAACTATTACAGCCTTTATTTGATTTTTTCTGTGCACCTTAATGAATACCTATTGCATGCAAGTAGTAGGTTCCACCAAAAGGTAAAATGAAACTATGGAAATAAAAATAATTTTTTAAACAAATACTTGTTACCCAGTTTGCACTCCGTCGAATTTTTTTCAAGTCCGAGCCGGGTCAAAAATAGCACTACCTGGGCCGGCCGAGTATTTACCTGGACTTGGTCGAACCCTACTAGAAATCATTGCACTGTGCTTGGGGCCGTGATTTCTCCTGGGGCATGTGGCGACATGCTAGTATAATTCTTTTTCAGCTCGCTGTTTGCTATACCCTAGTTAACTCATAGGATAGATAGAGGTACATGGGCAAAACGGAAGTGACGTCATAGGTCACGTGACCTGAGTGGAAGTAGCATCACAATTCAAGATGGTGGAACCTATAGGCAGCCCTAAGATGACCAAGACCCAAGATGGTGCCAGTTTCAGTTCCGGCTTGTTTCTAACACGTGTTGAAGCATGTTTACATTTAACCAAACGTGTCTAGACACGTCAAAGCATGGTGTCAAAGGTAACCGAGACATGTGTACGGACATCCGATGGTTATTATTGCTATTCTACCCATAAAAACTCAATTTTGTTTATTGTACCTAAAAGAAATTCAATTCACCCCGTAGACATCTTTGATAAGACGTAATACTCCTGAACAGAATTTACTCTTCAGTAGTAGTTGTAAATGTAGATTTACATTAGATTTACATCATCTACGGTTAGGCAATCTTTTCATAATAAAATTCTTTTCCCACAACACGAAACCAATGTTTCCTGTTTGTAACCTCACTAATCTAATCATTTTCTCAACTCACCATTGTGCCACTATTTCGACACAATAATTCAACAATTGCCTACCAAAATTTTGACACAATAAATCACCACTGCACCACTATTCAACACAATGAATCACTAGTTTAATGTTTTGGGATAAATAACCATTGTTAGTCCAAGCTGGCTTTTACACTTGATTTCATTGAAAAATGTATGTCAACAGTCCATTATGCCATTAAAAGCTAGTCATTTAATTAGTGTATTCCTAGGTGAAAGAAAAATTGAAGCTGACATTGTTTTGGCCTGTACATCTATTTCTGAGAAAACTATCTGCAGGTAGCAAGCTTTCTTTGTATTTTTTATTTGTAGGTCTCAAATGAGATATTTGGTCTAACAGTCAATTCCCAGTTTGGATTTTATGAATGGAATTTCGTTCTAAAACTGCCCCATTCACGTTCTGCATTCAGCAGGGAGTGCGAGAAAACTCCAAACCCAAGCCCCAGTTAAGGTTTCTGTCTTTCTCAGAATGTGCATGTAAATGCAAATGCATGTCCTCACAAAGTCATTCAGTATATCCTCTCAAGTTCTGCTTCAGAATAGGACTGGGTAGTAAAGGGCGCCTGTGACATTTATCGAAATGACCGGGGAGGGGCGCCATGCGTTTTACAGGAAACTGATGAAGCAAGGTGCCAACTACCTCCTTACAGACCCTAAGTGAACTAGGGGTTTTGGGAAACGGTCCAAGCTTCCCAAGCAGAAGCAAAGTACGGGGTTGAGCTCAAGAAGCTTTGCTTTTTTTCATATTCTGTCGTCATATCTAGCTTCGGAGTACGTTCAACACACATTTTATATTTCAAGTAATACTGTTTTGGGGAATTTTAGAGTGGGTTGGGTGGGAGGGTGAGTTCTAAAAATGCGTTAAAAACGTAAAAAAGGAAGGGAGAAGAGAGAAGGGGAATTTGAGCCGGAATGGAAAGGTCATCAGTGGGCAGAGAATTCAAAACCATTCATTTTTCTTCGTGTGGAGGAGGGAAAAAAGAACTACCAAAGAGGTGCCGAAAGTATGGTAGTCAAAGGGCGCCTGTGCCATTGGCACACTGACACTATGGCCAGTCCGAGTCTGTTCTGCTTGAATTAAAACTTACTGTGTGGTTTTTCCTTATCACCAACCAAGTGCTTTAATAATTTCTAATGAAATTATTTTAATTTTCAGATTCCCACAACAGTTCCGATATTGGTTCTGACGTTGGCTCAAGGAAAGGTAAATTAAAATTTGATTTGCTTGCAAAGATATGTCATAAGAAAAGAGCGGAATAACACGTTAAGTACAAAAAAAGACCTCTTCACCCTTTCTTTTAATTTTTAATGAAGTCTTCATTTCCTCTTAATACTTTCCTTTTTTGGTATAACATATCGAAATAATAAGCTTACTTTCCTTAAAGAAACTTTCCGTGTGAGGACTCACACTAATGCATTGAGAAACAAAGAAATGACCTCTGCCCAAACTTGGGCTTATATTTACAGCCATACGCTCATCAGCTGCAAGTGGTGGCATATACATGCACACCCGTTGCACCTTTCGTCATAGCCTTACACTCCCCCACTTATCAGCTGAAAGCACTGCTGTATGAGTAACTGTAGCACGCTTCACCACAACCTCATGCTCCAGCCACTTATCATCTGAAAGCTCTACCACGTGTGCCACTAGCACTCTTTAGCATGGTCTCGCGCTTTGCTGCCTATCAGTCGAAAGTGTTACCGTACGCGAATGTATTAACCTTCTTACACCTGCATACTCCAGAGCCACTTATGAGCGGAAAGTGCTGTTGTAAGTGCCACTAGGGTTCACTTTCTCATAGCTTTACAGTTCAGTTGCTTATCAGCTGAAACCATTGCCATGTGCATCATCAGTGCATGCTTCATTATAGCCGCACGCTCCAGGGGCTTCTCATCTGAAAGCACTGCCATATGTTCCATTATACACGCTTCATTGCAGCCTGAAGCTCCAGCCGAGCTTAAAGCACTTCATTTTTTCTAAGTGGTGGCTTAAATCTGCAAACAGAAGTGAACTAGCATGATAGTGGCCAGTCGGGAAGTTAATTATTAGTGGCTACTTTTATAGTTCGTTCAGGCAGTATACAGTAGACCATTAAGGACCAGCTTGGCCAGTCGGGAATTTCTGATTGGCCAACCTTGCCAAGTTACTTCAGCACACAAACAAGCCTATGGACGCCAAATAAAAAACTAATTTGCTTCTCAGGCTTTTGTCAGGCATCAAAAGTCGCATGGTGGCCATGATTTTTTTAAAGTAGACTTTAAGATAATTATATAAACCAAATTGGTTTTGCATTCACCACGCCTTTGGCGTACTGCTTCAGTGATGATGGAGGATGCATAAAAACATTTGTAGCTTCTGCCTGCAAAAAAATGAAATACGTATTTAG
The DNA here is from genome assembly GCA_023313725.1 of Lithobius niger. NCBI lineage: Eukaryota > Metazoa > Arthropoda > Chilopoda > Lithobiomorpha > Lithobiidae > Lithobius > Lithobius niger. The sequence goes on from JAHWFP010081276.1 coordinate 16,213, forward strand.
AACACCATTTTATTCATTAACTAAAAATTTTTTGTGGGTCACTTTTTTTGTTATTTGGTTCAAAGCAAAAATTAATCAGTAAAAAAAATACCTGAAAATGCATAAAATTAATTAGTTTTTTAACGGCCTAAATTTATATTTTTACTTACTTTGTCTGTTAACCTTCACCAGAAGTAGAGTTAAGTAGTGATAAAACTGTACAAATTGCAGACCAAAGTGAAATTTTTGCTGTATAAAGTTGGTTCACTAAGTGATATCTGGCCACACTGGTCATAATCATGCTTTGGCTCTGAATCATGTTCACTGCTCATCCAAACTTAACTGTCACCTACCAAGGTAGCTATTAAGGATGAGTGATCGATAGATTGGGACAAGAATTTATCATCGCATCTATCTCGGCTCAGTTACCACTACGTTAAATGCCAACAATTTGGTGGTTTTCATCTCCTTCTTTGTCTTTTTTTTGTTAGGGATGTCCAGGTAATGGAAAACGCATTTTCAAATCGTGGTTATTTGAGAACTTGACGTTTTGGCTGGTTTCCCAATTGGTTAACCAAAACAATCGATATCACGTTTCATATAATAAATTCTTCTTGTTCCAAAATTAATAACGAAAGCTTTCTCGTCATTTGTTGATGACAGCAGTAGTAACTACAATGATCTTAACCTGTATTGCAGATCCAGGATGAAACTTTAGAAAGTTTGATTTCAAATTAACTACAGGATTAGTAAACTACTAGGGCTCCCCCTCCCCATATTTGGCCGGTTATACAGCATTGTTGTGACATCCTGTTTACTGCATCTGCCATTTATTGTTGAAGGTTCTTCAAAATGGTTATCAAAACAGGTTATCAATTATAATCCGTATTTTTCTTAACGATGCCTCAAATGTCTATCCAAAATGGTCACCTATGGAGTTTATGCGAATTGAGTATCAAGTTTCAGCAACAGTAGCATGTGTATTAATTCATCTAAGTGGAGTTTTAAAGTAATTAGTTTGAAATGAAGGATATTTAGGAAACCATTTTACACGAAAAGCCTTGCCATAAACAACAAAGCAAGACTTTGTGCTTCCTGCTTAGTAACACCAATCTAATAATTTCACCAACTTTGCCACGTCACTGTTTAGCTGGTGCTATTCAACACCATAAAATACTATTTAATGTTTTGACACTATGAAGCAGTCGATACCATCCAAGCAAAATGATATGTGCATATAACGGAATTGTACATTTCATGACAACAACTACATTGTGCTAATGATAGTCGAAGATTTGGTGAGCAAGGTGCTAGCGTGCTTCGATCTAAATGCTCAAAATTTACGATGTAATGAACGATCATAATATCCATTTGATATTTACACTTGGCTTAGTGAGGATACACACTAACACTTCGATATAAAAAGAAACAAAAGACATCTGGTTTAACTGAGACATGAACACTGGACCATAATGCAAGAAACAAGTTGTGCCTTGTAGCCGCTTGGCTTGTCCCAAATGGCATTTTCACTTTTCGTCTGACAGTCCTGCCAAAAAGTTCTACTATACCCACAGTGTACTTACAGGAGTTCTAGGGCCTGTGTTATCAGGCTCGGATATCTGCAGCTGTTCACTGATGGGTTGAAATCAGAAGTTGCCGTAGTATGTGCTTGTGTGCATGAGGGGGTGATTGTCTCCCATCACCTTCCATCAGGCTATTCTAAGTTTTTTTGGCAGAGCTTTTGGCACTCGGTATTGCTGTTGAATGGATCAGTGACCTGCAGGCCACGCATTTTATCACCTTCAATGGTTGCTTGAGTGCCTCGGAGTCCTTGGTATCGTACAAACCTTGGAACCACTTGACACACTGAATCTGTAATCTGCTTTTCCCACTTGTCTGGCCACTGGAAGACTGTGATTTTCTGCTTGAGTCCCTGGCCAAGTCGGGATATCTGCGAATGAACATGCTGATGCAGCTGCAAAGGGGGACATTTTTGGTAATCTCGAAGAGTATCTCAGACCTGTTCCCGTTTCGGCTCTTTGTCTGAGGTTGCATGCTACTTGGCAACCCTTGTGGGACAGATGGGACTGCACTAAGTTGCAAGCTATAAAATGCGCTGTCTAGGTTTGGCTCTCATGTTGTTGCCACAGTCGCCAAGAAAAGGCGGTGTTCGCCCATTTACGCATTGGTCAAACAAACCTTACACATTGCTTCCTTTTGAAGGGGAATTCTTTCGAATGCCATTTTTGTCACTCTTCTACAATCCGGCTTCTTACAATCCATCATGTGTTTGTGTAATGTCTCCATCTTGATGGTGTTTGTCGCTGTTTCCATGTTCCAAGAGATTTTGCACGTCAATTGGGTTATGAGTCTGTCCACCTGTCCGGGTTTTTTTTAACTTTTGTAGGAATTACAGATGTATAATAAGATCCAGATATGGAGTTTGTTTAACATCTCTGTAATGTGTGGCACAGTGCCAGCCCAGACCACTGCAGTGTGACAAAGACTGACATGTTGACTCGAACTGCCTTAGTGTCAGTGTTGATGTTGTGAAGGGCATGGACATGGTGACTCGAACTGCCTTAGTGTCAGTGTTGATGTTGTGAAGGGCATGG
>JAHWFP010081276.1:18816-49945 GCA_023313725.1 Lithobius niger
GTGTCAGTGTTGATGTTGTGAAGGGCATGGACATGCTGACTCGAACTACCTTAGTGTCAGTGTTGATGTTGAGAAGGGCATGGACATGCTGACTTGAACTGCCTTAGTGTCAGTGTTGATGTTGTGAAGGGCATGCACATGATGACTCGAACTGCTTTAGTGCCAATATGCATCCCTTACATGAAATGTTGTTCTACAGTTGTGAATTTTGGTCCAAAAGTGGTTTAGTGAACATTTCTTTGAATGTTTTCAAGAACATGCTTTAAGTCATGGCTCATTTTCCACACTACTAGGGATGTTTTTAAAGTCAGCAGCTTGCTTGCTGAGCGCTGAGTTTGCTTGGTTTTGGCTTTCTCCGCTTTTCCCATTTTCAAGCTGAGATTAAAAACGACATTATTTGAAGCTTACTAAGCACAAACATGGCCTACAACGACAAAAGGAGTTGTTATATCACTATTCTCTGTTTTATCGCATTATTAGTAGCGTTTAAGATGATGGGAGTAAAGACTAAGCAATTGAACTGCTGGCAGCTATCAACATCGTACTTATCACGCATGTATCACATAGATTTATCGCATATATTAGGATTGTTGCCGATTGTTGCTCTGCGGCAGTGGCGCATGCGCACATTGTGCCCCCATATTAGCTGCGTAAGCTCAGCGAACTCAGCACCCTTTATCCTCGCTTAGTTGGCTGGCCAACGACTGCCAAGCCGCTGACTTTAAAAACGACGGAAATGTTTCTCAGTGGCAAGCAGCTTGAATTAAAAAACGGGAAAGCTTGCCTCGCTTCCAAGTAACTCGCAAGCCGCTGATTTTCAAAACATCCCTACTGGGAACCTGTCAGTATTAAATGCTGTTTTTTTTAATTCATCCAGATTAGATAAGAGTAAATTAGTCCAGGTAAGCTAAGAATAAATCATCTACACTTATCTGAAAAGGCATAAGAAAAGCTTGATTTTTTGTGGTGGGGAGCCGGGGGTAAGAATATTTTTCGACTTTGGGTGGGCGGTCATTTTTTTTTTTCAGGATCATAGAAAATTTGGAAGTCTTATTTTAAAGTCCTTTGGCCACCCCCCAGGCATAAATACTGACCAGTCCCTAACATAGCTGCTAACACAGCTGTATAGGCAGGGTTTTTTTTTTTTTAGAATTTTCATTGTTAGGCCCATTTACCTTGCCTATTTGCAAATGTAAACATCAAACTTGATGAATCGTAACATCAGTTATGGTGGTATATCAACTCTTGTATTTATGGTAGTTACCCAAGGTTACAAACCAGACTCCGTTGAATGTTACTCATTGAACTGAGTCGGAATCATCAGTATGTGTAGCTAATGGAAATGGATGTGGTGTACTGTACATTGGAAGTGTATATTCCGTACAGTTATGGGCAACCAGAGAAAAATTGAAGAGCTGCTTGGCTATAAAGTATGAATCCATAAGATTGCCTTGCTGGCACAGATGGTATGGTTTCCAGCTAGTAAGCGATTAAGCGATGTACCTAGGTTTCAGCCTTACTCGAGGAATTTTCGGCTTTCTGAGATATTAGTGCATATCTTCACAAGGCTTTTGTAAAATGCTAAAGTTATTTAACCCTTCACCCTCTGATTTTTTTGTGTTGCCAACAAAAGCATAATTAATTTTAATTGCTATAATTTTCAGTTGAACGCACACGCCCCCTTTCTGATGACCTTCCAGTTTGCAACGATGAGGAACCACACTCAGACGATGGTAAGAACAAAGTTGATGTACGTAATGAAACGTTATTGTGAAACAAACCTCATTTGAAAAACACAACCACCATGCTGTTTTAGGTAGAGAACAGCTACCGTTTCTTTCTATGTACGGAAGTAGACGCTGGCGAGTTGGGGCTGTTTTCCAATGCAAGTTTATTGTGAAAAACTGTAAAATTAATCTAACCATTACATGTCATACACAAATGATGTTCCACGATGTGATGGGGACAGTTTCAGACGGGTTGGCGGGGATCACCATGTTACGGTGTCGCATTATTTTTTTTTCTTACCAATATTTTTATGATGGCTAACAGATTTTTATAACGCTAACACATCTGTATAGGCAGGTGGCTTTTTTATAATTTTCATTGTTAGGCCCACTTACCTTGCCGATTTAGCGATGTACACATCAAACTGGTCCGAGTCATAACATTAGTTATAGTGGTATGTCAACTTTTGTATTTATGCTAATTGCCCTCAAGGTTACAAGCCAGCATCTGATGAATATTACTGATTGAAGTGAGTAGGAATCGTCAGAATGCATAGCTGATGGAAATGGAAATGGTATTCTGTACAGGGGAAGTGTGTATTCTGTACAGTTATGGGCAACCAGAGAAAGATTGAAGAGCTTCTAAGCTCGGCTGTAAAAGCATGATGCCATGAAGATCTGTTGGCGCAGATGGCATGATTTCCAGCTAGTAAGCGATGTTCCTAGGTTTCAGCCTCACTTGAGGATTCCCTGGCTTTCTCAGATATTAGTGCGTGTCCTCACAAGGCTTTTGTAAACTGCAAAGGTTTACAAAATCCTTTGCAAAAGAAGGTTTACAAAAGTAGGTCCTTCACCTTCTTCTGTAACAAAGCCCATAATTAATTTCAATTGCTATAATTTTCAGTTGAACGCACACAGCCCCTTTCTGATGACCTTCCAGTTTGCACCGATGAGAAACCACACTCAGACGAAGGTAAGAAAAAATTTGACGTACGTGATGAAACGTTATTGCGAAAAAACCACTTTTGGAAAGCAACACCAACATGCTTTTTTAGGTAGAGAACAGCTACCGTTCTTTTCTATGTATGGTAGTAGACACTGGCGAGTAGCGACTGCTTCCAAATGCAAGTTGGTTGTGCAAAATCGTAAAATGAATGTAACCATACATGTTTTACACAAATGACGTTCCGCAAGAATGGAGAGGGGGATACACAGAGGGGAACGGTTTCAGACAACCTAGAGGGGATCACTATGTTATGGTGCCACATTGTGACATCACATTAGTTTTTTTATTTAGCAATATTTAAATTTTTTATAGTATATAAATAAAACAATTTCCAAAAAATATTACTATAAAAACAAATTCCCAATAACTTTTTCCATTTTTTTACAACCAAAAAATGGTCTAACAAATATAAAAGAAAAACAATATTTTCTTGTATTATTTTTTGCTTTATCGGTAACGAAAATGGGGAGGGGCCAACATTTAGGACATCACTTTCTAGAGGGGGAAGGGTACAAAAGTCGTGACACATTGTGACAAGGGAGGAAGAGAGTTGAAAATGGGTCAACTTTGAATGTCATTTGCTTATCAGCGGAAAATTATTGCCTTATCAGTGGAATTATCTATTGCAAAAAGAAACATTTTCTCTAGTATGGTAACCTTATTTTATTTAATAGCCTCTTACGACTTTGGTAGTAAAGCTGTTGTTGTGCACATTGCACACAATAAAATTTGTCTGGCAGACCCAAGGAATGTTACTTTCTTCACACATCGTCTGTATGTCCTACTAGTCTCTGAGAATGTGTTGTAGCCAACGACTTGACAGTTCTTGTGATTCTGCTTTTAATACTTACAGCAGCTTCTATCTTCAACTAATTACTGTTATTGTGTTTCATGTTAATTGCAACAAGGGACTTGGCTTTAGGACTTGGCTCTTGGGTTTGTTCCACAACCACGCACAGAAATGCCATCAGGACATCATTGTGATGCTTTACTATGTAGATGGTCTTATGGAATTTGGCTGGGATCGCACCAAACTTCCAAATCTACAATGTAGAGACAGAACTTTTGCTGAACACATATGGTACCGTACCATAATATGAAAACCACAAAATTCAGCATGTTCACGTTTTAGGGGAACATTATTGATGTTTTTAACTTATTTCTTCCCTCAGCTGAATTATCTATTTCTGATTATTTTATTTTGTGTTTCAGATGTTGTCATATGCCCAGCCGAAAGGGTCACGGTATCAACAGAACCCACTGGAAGAGGCCAAAGAGACGCAGAAAGATATGGTAATAAAAAGATGAAACAAAAAATCAAAATCGACGCGGTACTATTAGTACTCAGCATTACTTACGTTGCAATTAAGCAAAAAACAAGAAATAGTTGTTGATAAATGGATGGATCTATCTCTGAAGGAACTGACGAACTACTTTGAATTTCTTCGGCTTGCTGCAGTTCATTAATTTCATCACATGTGGTGCCATTGATCTTTCAAATATTTAATTAAATATTTCTCCTTTACAGACAGGTACATTAAATAACGAATAGTTTTTACGTGCACAAAAAGTAAGCAGCTGGTATTTCTACTACAGGGTTGGGTTCCCGGTATTAACTTCATTTTTTTCACTGGAGCTGGTTTTAGAAAAAAGGGTAAACTAGATGGCATTAAACCATGTTTGTGTTGTAGTTTAACGCCACCTAATGGCATGCTCATAACTTCAACGGTTAGCCATTCTCTTAAAATAGAAACACAGCATGCTACTCGTAGTTTTGCTGAAGTTGCCAATACTTTGCCTGTCACAAATACTGTTTCTGCCAGTTCTCGATCTAAGCCTAATTATGGCTATAAAAGTCGAGTTGGAGGCAATGACTTTAGTCAGCTAAATATCTAGAAGGGGAAAGTTTTCCTTAGCACCCCAACAATTCTAAGTACAACACATACGTATCGTTCTGTGTGTCTGTTGTGAGAAACATTTTCATCAAATTCTCAATCCAGATAACTGGGAAGAAGATTTCCTCATTACGCCTTTCGAAGGGAAAAGTAGATATCGTCAGCCTGCTAACAATTCTTCTCAGCAAACTTCAGCTAGACTACCAGTGCAAACAGGGTTATCCACTGCTCCCAACATTCCATCTGTCAGTAGTCCTAGCATGACCAGAAACTCAAGCCCCTCAAGGGATCCAACCCCATCTCCCCAACCCCCTGCCAACTTGATCCTCCCTCCAGCAGTGTAGTGGATTCCGGAGTTTCTATGTAAGCTTTGGAAACTTGGTACTTTTTACACCTGATGATGTTCCACAATGTGAGGGTTGAAATAATAAAGTTTTAATAAAGTGACGTTTGTGTACTACATGGTAACAGCCTATGCTTCACTGGAAAAATCAATGCTATAGTGGCACTGACTTTTGCAGGAGGCATGGGCTTCAATTAAGTATGCTACCACACTTCGTTGTGTGGATGACATTGTAATACTGGGTTTGCCTTTAGAAAGTAAGGGTCACTGCCCAAAGAAAACCCAACAGTATTTCCTACTATCCACATGACGAATTCTTGTAGTACCATATTGGTAACTGACACTGGCAAGTAATGCAGTAAATGACATCCGTGCGCCGCAAAAATAAAACCCTTTTTACATTTAGGCATGCATAGTACTAAGGTTCCGATTGTTTACTAACAAGGTTAAAGGAATGTTATTTAAATATTCTTGAATGTATGTAGATATATGTAGATATACACTTTGTTACAACGAAATTGCTGGTTAATTCTACATGAGCTATTTCTCTAAAGCATTTACCTGAATTTAACACCTGAGAATTTGTAATAAGAAACAAAACCCCTGGACCACGGGATGCCCTCCAAACATTTAATTTTATTCAGTAAAATTTTCAGTTCGTTACCAGAACTTTCATCAGTAAAAATACTAGAAGAACAAACAAACAAAAGAAGAACACTCAAGTATGCCAACTTCGGCCAGAATTTTGTAAATATATAAAGTTCACCACTGCTTTTACAGATTATGTTACCGTTCTTCCTGCACGTCGCCCATACAAAATAGGATGCCAAATCCCAAAGATTAAACAAGCTCCTCAATATTACCAAGAAGATGCAGAATTTTATTTTGGGATGAGTATTGCCTGCAGGTTGCGAGAGATGACGCCGCAGAATAGAGCGTTTGCCCGAGCAGAAATTGAAGAAAGGATGCTACAAATTGAATATGGTAAAATTGCAGTAATTTTTAAGTAAGTTATGATATTGTACTCAAATAGTAATATTCACAAAGCTAAGCCCTACTTCAGTAACTCCATACTTCAACAATGCAAACTTCATGAAAGACATAAGATTACTTATCTGTGATAGTTTTGGTGCTAATCTGCTAATAAGAATATACCACAGTCAAGGCTTAGCGTGATAATTTAACGAACAGTGATAATTTTGCATAACATGCTTTTCTAATTTATATGTAAGATAAGTACTAGAATTCTGTCAGAGCAGAATGCAATTTATTAAATTTTAAACGTAATAATAGCAGTTACATAACAATATAGTTATTAAATAAATACACACAAAACTGGTGTATGAATGGACAATTGGACATATAAACGGTAGTGTGTCAGTGATTTGGAGAAAAGTTGGTTTCTCGTCCGTGCATTAGTATTGTTTTCAATGGGAATGATGAGACACGGTCTCCTTTCGAGGCGCTCTTATGGCTACGTAAAATAAATAAAATAATTTTAACAATGAAGATAGACATGTACGGTCCCGCTCATAACACAGTGAAGTAAAAAAAAACCATTAACTTTAACAGAAGTATTAAAAATAAATGATCCATACATTTGTCTCTGTGAGAACAGTTTGCACGGAACCAATCTAAAAATCATTGCTTGCTTACAGATGTATTTTGCTTCCAAACTGTTTCAAGATAAATAGTTTAAATAAGATTTTGACTTAATTATCCTATCATTGAAATACTATGCTGTCATAAAATTCAAAAAATTATCATACTTTCTTAATACAATATTGCTCGTGACATTCATCGTCACAATCAAGAGCATTTTCATGGTAGTTGCCTGCCTAGAGCAACCTGTCCATTTGCATTGTGAATTTTCATGAAAAATAAATCTGACCCTCATGTAACCAAACATTCAATGAGGAACATGCATTCTTCCCAACTTTCTTTACCCTAATTGGATATTTCCTCCCTTAAACAAACGACAGCGGAAATCATTCCCGAAGACTGTACTAACCCAATCTACAATTACTGCCCAACTACTACCACACAAAGCAGCTCTCCATGAAAAAGTGGACTGGTGGAGGGGTCCAGTTAAAATATCCTAGAATGTGTGAATGCTGTTACTGTAGCTCATATTTTTCCTGAGTGAGCGATAGTATAGCAAATTACTCATTGTCATTTTTTTTTAATTAAAATTTTTTGAAGAAAATAATGAACACTGCTGAACGTTTTTTTATTTTAACCCACTACTGTGTAGGCCGAAACTACATTTTTGGGGACATGGGGCTAACCATAAAATTGGGGCACTTTTTTCCAATATTTTGACACCTTACTTCTTGTTTTTTTTAGGCATTACCTACCTGTCATTAATGGTAGTGCCGTCATATTTCTCGTTTGTGTGGTCATGTGTTTCTGTATTTTTGGGTTTTTTTTTGGGGGGGGGAGGGAGGGGGGAGGAGCATTAGCACAGGGTCTGGGACACAGTGCCACTTGGTTCCTTCCCCCCCCCCCACTGACCTAATAGCAGTTCTGCTAGTATGAGAAGGAAATTGATACAGAAATTGAAAACTTACGTATATGGTTTAATTTGTAGAAGCTAGTGGCTCAGCATACGGTTAAAAAAACAGGAGTACAACTGCGTTGGGTTTTATGTTAATTTGTTAATAAAAATGTCAGCAAACGGGCATTAAAAAATACCACTAGAGTCAACACGTAAACTAACTAACCTTTTTTAAACGTATTTTGTATTGTAAACACCATTTCACCATTTTTACCATGATGTAAAAATGACATTAAGCAATGACAAAAAAATATTGTAGGCAACAACTTGTTTGTGAATTTAAAAAAAAAAACGGCACACGTCGACGTGCAGTCGATCCTGCAAAACAAGGTTCTCTTGTTTAGGTTTTTTTTTGCCATTAAATTAAACAGTTTTGGGGGGCATGCTACTACACATTACTGACACCGTAAACAACTACTATAGTTTGATTGAAACAGTAGCCTACTGAGTCCTGTGTTGTTTCTACGCAGCCACTTGCAGCAAACATGCAAAAAAATCAGTAGCCTACAATCCAACTGGGCCTTTGTTCTTTTTGGCAACTAGTATAAAGAATGAAACAGACCGGTGAAATTAAGTCATCCACAAAACTCACATCCTACCTGACAAAATTTGAATCAGGGCAACTGAGCCACGAACCCACCTAACATAACCTAATCCAGAACTAGTACTTTTATTTGGTACATTATTATTATCCTCTGTTAGGTTATATACCTTGGCTCGAATTTCATGAAAACAGATGCGAGTTGCTTGCCCGCAACGAATTTCACCAGACCATTTCATTCTTCTTAGTTAAAAAAAATTCACAGCTGGGGAGATTAATGAAAACACGTAGTTAACACATGAACAGTGTTAATCTCAATGTGACTGATCGTTTGTTGACATTCCTAGAACTTGGTAGAACTAACTGATAAAAAGTGAAGCTTTAAACCAACATCTTTTTTTTTTGTCAAATCCCAATCATTTCGTAATATTTCACCTATCGAGATGTTAAGCCTGGAGTGTTGCATGCATCTTCTGTAAATAAATTTGTTCCGTTGACAAAGGTTTTGAATATCGGAGCATCGTGTTTCTTCTCGCCACTATACTAATTTAGTACCACTGCATACTTTAATCCTTGCTAATGCTGCTGTGAACGGAACTGGAGGTGAACCAGGTGATAAACGGGTGGGCGAGCACATAGCATGACCACTGTCTGCCCCAGAGATTCGGCATTTATCTTGGAATCTTCTGGATGAGAAGGGCCCTGTGGTGCCTCATGCTCATGTTGATTGTGGCATATCAAAGATCCTTGGATTTTTCGCTTGTTTTCCAGCTAAATTGTCCCTCTCGTCATCTAGTTATAATCATCACATCTTATTCTGGAGATGACGACGGGCTATGAAGCCACCATTAGGTGACAGTGGGAGGTATGTACCCTGTTTTGAAAAGGAGAGTCACTATCAGCACACAGCATTGCAAACAGCATAGGCCATATAGTGCCAAACCATTGTGGAGCCAATCTTGGCTCCGATCAAAGGTCAACAAAACATATAAATGCTCAGTCTTTGTTGAATGATATGTAAAAAGTAGTTGATGAGGAGAGCATCTCATTTGACGATTTGATCCTATGAACCGGACACTGGTAAGTTGCTTAATTACGATGCGTGAGTGCAGGCCCGTAGCCAAACCACACCCGAGCCATGTGGTGCGCCATCTATAGGATGCGACCACAACCTGTCGTCTGTAGCTGAAAGTACAACCAAGCTTTTGTTGGTGATGTATTGTCTAATGACAATATTTAGGGGGAAAAGTTTTGGAAAGCCATGTACTGGTTAAATTATTATCAGACAATAATAATTGTTTGTACACTGCACTCTTTTACAGCTCGCAGAAGCTGATCTGAAGCTGAGCTTATTCTGGCTAAAACGTCATTGCTGCTAGTGTCCATGGTTTGTGCTTGTGTGGCAAATCCGAGAAACTAGAAAATTCGTCATGCTTGTTTGGACGTGGTGCTAGACACGGTAAATGAAGCTAGTGAGTTATCACGTAATGAAGTGTTCGTTATTCATCCAAGGTTGTAGCGCTGTAGTTAGTTTTTATCGTTTTCATCTTGGTGTTTTTATTGGAGAAGCGTTAAATGTCGTACGAACTTGTTGAGACCTGCATTGTGCAAGCAATGAATTTTTAAAGTATTTTTGGAGGTCACAATCGACTTTCCTGGTAATGGCTATTGCACAACTGGTGAATTCTAGAGTAATTTTTAGATTTTCTTCTACAAGAAAAAAGGAGTTTCTTGTTGCCGCTGGAGAATATACAATACCTGTAAATTTTTCCATTATGTTCCGATGATGCTGCTTTACATCCTTTAGTTTTTTAGTTCTGTGAATCCGGCTAGCTTTGTAACCCATCTGCGCATGCACGCAGCCCTGTATAAAAGTGGCTTGCCACGAAAGCTAACCATCTTTTGTTCTCAAGCGACCCATCTTGCGGTCGCTCTCTCTTTTGCTTTCGTCCTTCTCAAGCAGCCTCCAAGCTTTCATCCCTATATTTCTAACCTTCTGTTGGTTCCGTCATGCCACCTCCTCTCCATCTGCCCGTCAGCCGACTTTTCTCCGTACCTTCAAGTCATTGCCACTGGGACCAACCAACTCCTGCCTTCAGCTAACCCTGTTCACCCTTTCCTTCTCTCCTGATGCAGTGATGGCGTTCTTGAACCTACTTCATTCGGCTGCATTGCTTTGATGAGCTTTCATCCGAGTTTTTGCCTTTACATTGTCAGCATGTTGTTGCCGACTCGACACACCGCCGTCGCCTCCCAACACACATGCATCTCGAGGGTGTTTTCGTGTTTCTAATGTCTGCCATACATCGTTTGTCATCACCTTCCCGGCTGCTTAGACGTCAACATCCGCTGTTCTCGTATGCCCACAACATCATGTTTTCACCCTTTTCACCACGTTGAACTCCCATGGGTCCATCCTTGTTTTTCTCTGAAGAATTCTCAACATCACCGCTGATTCTGAATGCCCACATCTGACTGAAACCACCCTTTTCACCACATTGTACTCTGTGGGTGCTTTTGTGTTTTTGTTTTCTCCACAACTCGCAGGGTTTGTTTTCTCAGACACTGTCATGAAGATTCAAACTCCACAATGCCCTGACATTCACCGCCGCTGGTCCTGAATGTCCACAGTGTCTCAAAATCATTCTTTTCACCACGTTTTGCTCCGTGAGTGTTTTCGTGTTTTGCAACTGACATGAACCTCTTTGAACTCTGTCTCGATTTCAGCCACCTCATTCATCGCCACATATCCCAGAAGGCGCCGGACTTAAATACTCCCTGTTCAACACAATCGACTTCGTGGGAACTTTCATGTTCCACTTCTTGCAAGCAACATTTCATAGCCGTTTCCTCGTTCTTCAACACCTCTTCCAGAGTAGAATCCACTGGCGGACCACTCGTTTTCACCTCTTTTCTGTCTTCTCATCCGTAACTCGCACTCGACGGTCGTCTTCATTTCGTTGGGAGCTTTTGTCATCCGGGCACGCTCTCCACACCCCACCCAACAACCCCTCAACCGTCATCGTGAGGCTCTCCTTTTCACATTGCCACTCTATGGGCATAAAACTCTATGGGATTTTTTTTACAACCGTCTCCAACCGATGCTCATCAGGCATTCTGTTTCTTTGATACCGTAGCTTGCGTCCATGATTTCACGATTCGCGGTCCCACCCTGCTGTCACCTGGGGTCGTTCGGTACTCCAGCAAAGCCCCCTCGCCTGATGCGTGTCCGCATTGAACCCGAGCGCCACATCCCAGCTCGCAACACACTCACTGGACCAAGCAATTTTTAAATTTCCGTTCGTGCCTTAGAACTTCGAAAACAAACCCGTCGTCCTTGCCTAACACAGTCGTTCTTCGTCCGGTAAATTGCATTTTCACCCATCACCACGTTGTACTTCAAGAGTATTTTGGTGATTCCGCTTCCCTCTAACTGAGCCTGCACCAACACATACCGCTGTTGTCAGGTTACAATTGCCGCACCATGCCTTTTATCACGAAAGTTCGAGATGTTTGGCGCCGAATTTACCCTTGAGTTCCTGACTCACCTCGAGAGTCTTCAAGCACATAAATGCTATCTTTTGCTAAAGCTACTTCAAATGGGAATCTTACAATGGAATTTCCGGAACACCTTTTTATCGCTAAATATCCGAGATCCCTCGTCAACGAATTTACCCTTGGGTTCCTGGATCACCTCAAGACGTCTTCAAGCACATAAATGCTCTATTTTGTGAAAGCTACTCCAACTAGGAAACTTACAGCGAAAGATCTAGATCACCTACCATTCAGCAGGATCCTAGATTTCCTCGAGATGCCACAAAGGGCTTCTCGCCTCCTTTCGTGGTCGATTCTGTTTTCTCCTTTTCTCACAAAATCTGCAATCTTTTCAAATCCCAGATTAAACAGCATAGTTTCTCCAAAAAATTGTGGCCACCCTTCTTCCCCTTTTTTCTAATCTCACGCAAAAAAATAATACATAATGGGAAAGAGACGGAAAGACTGCATTTCAACGTCTCACTTGTTACCCGTTTTCCACCAACATCTACTCTTCTGGCTCAAGGTCATCCTTCCTCTCCCTTTTCACATCCTCGAACAATACAATCCAATTTCCGTCCAAACCGTGACACCTGGATGCTAATTTCCTTTCATCTCAGAGCTCCATGCCTGCCCCAATGCTCTGTTGGCTGGGCCTCTCGACGGTAGCACCATCTCTCCTCCACGACTGACATCTCATTCCCACCTTCTTAGCGTTCACTATGTCCACTTTTTCTGTCTCAGCTCATCTTCTCTTCAACCACAATGGGTAGAACTCGGGGCGGAAAGTCAACAAACCTCTTTGCATCCGAAATTGACATTTATCAAAACAGAAATCCAGTGATTCAAGACTCCGGCTACTGATTTTGCCCTGGTTTAACCAATAAGACAAGAAAGGAACGAAGGATAAAAGCTTCGAAATATGATATGAATGAATAAAAACCCTGTACTGTGCAACATGTATACAATATTTCGCAACATTTCGGGTCTATATGCGACACTTTAACAAGTGTAAATTAAAAATAAAAAAATATTTGGAGTAGAAACTCAGTCGTATTAAAAAATACACTGGAAACAAAATCCAACCAATAAAACACAAAGCACCAGAAGGCCCTAAGACCAGTTTGAAAACCGGGCAATAGGAAGACCCATTGCCTACCTGCCAAAGGACAGACAGCCTGCTTTGGCAGGTATGCTGTGGGCCATCCTATTGCCCGGTTTTCAAACTGGTCTTAGGGCCTTCTGGTGCTTTTTGTTTCATTGGTTGGATTTTGTTTCCTGTGTATTTTTTAATATGACTTGAGTATTCTACTCCAAAATATTTAATTTTTTATTTATGCTTGATAAAGGGTCGCATACAAACCGAAACGTTGCAAAATATTGTATATGTGTTACACCTTACAGGTTTTTTATTCATTCGTACAATAAAGGAACCACACAAGGTTTGCCAGAAGCATTGACTATGTAACTGTTTTACCAAACTTTGCCCATTGTGCGTTGAATCAGTTTAAAGTAAAGAAACGGAGATGTAACGTGCATCAAACCTTCGCGAGAAACAACAGTAGGAAAAACAAGAATGTAAAAGACATCGCCTGGGTTTTTCCTGACCATTGAAAAAAGTGAAACGATGACCGAAAGTTGCAAGCCTACCTGTTCCACCAATACCAAGAATTTCGCCATCAAGTTTGGTATTCTTCCTGAACACTCCACTTTCCACCATCTTAATGGGTTCGAAAGTGACGTCATCATCTAAATACCCTTCATCTGCAGTAACTGGACCCCTGGCTCCTTCTATGTCGACCATTTCAGAACTGGCCAATTCTCTCTGTGATATCCCTGGTTCTTCTCCAGTCCAAGACCCACCCAAAATCCACAACCAACTCATGGGAGTCACGCCCGACGCCTACACTTCAGACAATTCAGAAGTCTGTCTGCGTGAAATTCAAACTTAGCCTCTTGCTTCTCACGACATGACGACGTCTCCAAGCGCATATCAAACCCTTGACCTCTCGGGCTTCAATGCCGAAGCGACAGAATCACCAATATTTTCCGACAATCATTCCGCAACAGGACATTTACCGGAATCTCCATGCCCAACTGATCGCCCTCCCACAACTGGGAACGAGCAACCAACATCAAAATTCTTTGGCTTGAATAACGAAACTGTAGCCCAACCCAATCCTACACCAGCGGCTAAAGACGTTTTTTGGTCATCTCATTGGAAAAAAAACTGGTCTTGTGGAAAAACAGAAAAATTTCCGACACATGCAACAGGAGTTGAGAACACTTCAAGACAAAATATCAGAACTCCAAGGGGAAAACAAACGCCTTTTACAATTGTCAGCCAACAATCAATTAAACAGCCTTAGCAGCTCATCTTCCACCACCCAACAATGAAACTGGGGTGATCTATTTTCTCAAACGCATCCACTTTATTACAAACCCCAAACCATGTCATCATGCTTCATCAAGATTCCAGTGCCCTCCAAATCGACTGATGGGAGCACAGGACCCACGACAAGTCGACAAACCGATCAGACACCAGCCTCCCAATTAGGGCCGCAAATATCCAATCAACATTCCTTGGGACGACCCCACTTTCACACCTCCAATTTCTGTTGATTTCATTCATCCAATAACGGAAGAGAAAATTACAAGGTACCAACAGACTGGGAAGCATCCACCACTTGTTGCCCACCAGAAAGTTTTTATGGCTTTTCTCTCTGGCAATTAAACAATTTCCCCGATTTCAGGCCTCTCCATCAAATCTAAAATCATGCACAAGCCACAAAACTCTTGATCTCCCATGCTCCGATTGCAGGAAGAAAGCCAATGGGTTTACTTACGGTTTTCACCCTCATAACTTCCCTTGTCTTTGAAAACACCACTGAAAGAAATGTTTATCTTCCACTCTGCCGAGGAACACACTGTTCAATCATCATTCAAACTTTTGGAAAAACACAACATTCGGCTTTTTCATATTCTACTAGAATCTCTCTCAACTGGAATCTCACTCAAACGACCCCAAACGGCACATCCCGAACTATTTTTCAAAAAGGAAAAAATTTGAATAGGAATAGAAAAAACCACTCCAAATCACCCGAACAAACTCACTCAACACCCCCTCCCCCCCCCCCAACCTTTTCCAAAGGAGTCAAGAGAAGTGGGGGTGAAATAGCGTCATTTGAACCCGCAAAAACTGAATTCTTATCTCTTGGCATCCGCACCAATCGTTCGGTAAAAAAAAAACTGAAGACACTCTCCATAAATTCTTTAAGATTTGAAACTTTCTCCTTGACCACCAAGAATGAATGTAATCTTCACCCACGTGCAAAAAAAATTCCACCAGTTCATATCTTCATCTCATCAAAGCATCTAAAATTGAAATGTGATCGGACTACAACCATTGATGAAAAAAAAAAACAGATGAAACAAACAGCTTCAGGATCCACTTCAAACGAGGTAAATCAATTTTCTCGTCTCTTTTTCTAATCATAAATAACTCCCTCTTTCTCCCTCTGAGCATTTGTTAATTTGAAAAAAAATAACAGAAGAAAAAACATCAAAATTTGGGACTACATAAAAAAAACCATTAAAATCTCTCCATGCTCATGGAGTCTTCGACTTCAGGAAAACACCAGCTTTGGAACCCTAGGGAACTCGGCGAGAAGGTGCCTGCCACCTAACTTGATGAAGTCTACTGTCAATGCAAAAATTTACAGGTATTTATATTTTCCAGCGGCAACAAGAAACCTAATTTTGCTATCCCCTCAGCCCGAGCCGGCTGAAAATTGTTTATTTTGCCTAGGAAAATATACAATACCTTAATCCACCCTAACTCCCGTCTTGTGTCACCTTCTGACATATCGAAAGAGAACAAAAGATGGTTAGCTTTCGTGGCAAGCCACTTTTATAGAAAGCTGCGTGCTTGCATCGTTGGGTTACCAAGCCGGCCGGATCCACAGAACTAAAAAACTCAAGGATGTAAAGCAGCATCATGGGAACATAATGAAAAAATTGACAGGTATTGTATATTTTCCTAGGCAAAAGAAGCAATTTTCAGCCGGCCCGAACTGAGGGGCCGGCAAAATTAGGTTATTTTGTTGAAGAATTTGCTTCCCCCAAGCAGTTTGTTTTTTTACCAAGTGCATAACAGTTTTTTTTTTAGTCTTGCTGTGCCGTGGGTAAGATCTCATCCTGGCTATGGGCCTGTATGAGTACGATTGTCATGTTGTGGTTAGTTAATTAATTGCCATCGAAAGAGTAATGCAACTTTTGGCAGATTAAAGTTTTATTCCTGTAATGTGTTTACTATATGTATTTATTAATATAATGTTAAAAATTGTATTTGAAAATAATTACCGATTTTTGTAAATTTAAATTAAGTAAGGTTCACAGAAAGGAAAAAATACACTTTTAGACAATCTGTTATAACCGGAACTTTCGTGGTTCAAATCCAGGGTTTGTCCCTTCCTTTAACGTTTACAAAGTCTAGCAGGTTATCTAGTTTTTTTTCAAACTATTACTTATATAAATACGGTCATGTACGCATGGGTAGGTAGATAAATAGCTGTGCTAACTTGATGTGTAGATAATAAAATCATAACCCTAACCTTAACAGTTAAATTGAACACTTTATTATACTTTTGGGCAAAAAAAAATAAACAAGCAGACAATTTTATTTAAGTGGTATTAATTCTCATGGTTATTATTTTTTATAGGTGGCAGTGATGCACTCGGTTCTTAATGAACACCTTCAAAACACACCAGAGGTAGCAAATGGAGACATACAGATAATGAAACAAGTGAACGAAGATGTTCCGGCACGGAAAACAACGAATGATCCTAGTCTGATAATCGAAGCAGCAATGACTGTTTCTGCTTACCTGCCTTCTCCTGAATATGATGGCAGGAAAAAAAGTGCATCATGTAGACGAGCCCGTAGAGAAAACACATTCAAGGAAACGTTTCTTGTGCAAAAAATTACGAAATTCAGCCAAAGAGATTTACACAAGCAATAACAAAAAAAAAGCACAGCGAACACGGACATCAGTTTGATTTTTAAAAAGTTTGAAAAAGGGAGGGAGTAGAAGTTGATGTTCTTT
This sequence comes from Lithobius niger, assembly GCA_023313725.1. Classification (NCBI taxonomy): domain Eukaryota; kingdom Metazoa; phylum Arthropoda; class Chilopoda; order Lithobiomorpha; family Lithobiidae; genus Lithobius; species Lithobius niger. Next base: position 35,525 of record JAHWFP010081276.1, read on the forward strand.
AAGGGTTCGTTTAACTTTATAGTAGACTGTTGCAAAACAAAAGTTCAAAACTGTCCAACTAAGCTATTTGGATTTTTTACGTAGACAACATGACTGCCACAACGGTTAATAAGGAACTAGACATAAATAAAGAAAACGTTAACTGGTTAAGGATTAGGTGGATGCGTTTCACAACGCGAAACCACTGCAGTTTCATTTTAAAGAAACATTACCAGAAGACGATACTTTCTGTACTGTTGATTTTGCTAGGAAACTCTGTAGGAATGAGGCAGCACCCCCACCTACCAAGCTGACACAACTTTAAAAAGGATGGCGAGCGATCAAAAATGCCAAGTGGACAGGTTTACAGCGTTGGCCAAATTCCTGAAGAATGTGAACCATAGGCTGTTTTATTACAATCTGCACTGTGTTGGTGATGATAAAAAAGACGACGAGGAACTCGCAGAAGATCACGTTGAGACGTAGTGTCCCTGTGTTTTATCTTTACATTGTTCTTAACAGATGACACAGTTTTTATGTATTACCAATCATACAAAGTTCTCATTTTTAATACTATTGTACTAAAGATTGGCCAATACTGGTTTCAGTAATAAAGTAAAAAAATTTTATTGCAGAAAACATGTGTTTGGGACAAGTTTAGAAGAGTTGGACCATTCTTCCACATGTTTATCTTTCTTTCTTTCAGTCTGATTTTTAGGTAAAGTGTTATATCGCCAGTTTTACCCTCCATGTGCCAAACCCTTAAGCAAAAAACAAGTTTTTTTTTCATGTTATTACAGCTACATTAGTGAAAAGAAATGTATTTTAATCCTATTTAATGCACAGTGGTGACGTCACGCCAACACATTCCAATGCTAAAAGTGTAGCCATTATATACGGTTAATATATTTACGCTGGTTAATATATTTAGGCTGGCTGTTAGCGATCTTTGGGTCCTTGCCAGACCTGTTGCTATCGTGACAAATTATTATTATTATTATTATTATTATTATTAATCGGAAAGCCCACACACGTGATCGTGGGTTAATTTTGATAACCCACACTTTTTTGATAACCCACATTTTTTTGATAATCTAACACTTTTTCCGCGCTGTACACAACCACTGCTCTACCATGTGACATACTTTGCAAAACTACCGTACACAACACAAATTCAACCAACACACCCCATTGCAACCAACATAAATAAGCACATTTGCAACCTGCGACGTTTATCGTACTAACACGAAAAAAAACCTTGCGTAGGCTACTATGCTAGGACCCCACCCATGGAGGAATGGCCCAATCCACCAACCTTTCGTTCAGACAGTACTAAAACTTGGCTACCGACACTTGTAAACACACCTAAATACACCTAAAAACATACGATACTCAAGCAAACAGCACATTTGTAACCTGGCGACATTTTCCGCACTAACACGGAAAAAAAAACCTCGTGTACGATGCTAGCCGCCTCCCCACCCCCATCCATGAATGAATGGTCCAAGCCGGACCCGGCAACTTTTTGTTCCGATGGTACGAAAACTAGCCTACTGACACTTTCTAAACACACCTAAAAACCTATGAGACTCAAGCGAATAGCGCATTACACGCTATATCTTATTTAAACTAATAAAGTAGAAAAAATACGGTTTTACCTAAAACACAAACGTCGGTGACTGGGACTGGATATAGGGACGTCCTCGCGTACGTGAGACTTTCGCAGACAGGAAGTTTAAACCGGAAGTTTGAGTTCAGGAATTTACGTCATGATTCACAAATAAAATTTTCAAATAAATTTTTTTTAAATCTCAAATAACTAGATATCTTGGCTAAAGTCAAACCTTAGCATTAAAACACATATCCGTGAAGTAGACCCGGTTATCCCGAAATAATTGATCGTCTACTCGGAACGGAACAGTCCAAATATCTTGGGGTAGCGAAATTGAACTCGCGCTTTCGCCACCCCTTGATCTTTGGACTGTTCCGTTTCTCGCAGACGATCAATTATTTCAGGATAACCGGGTCTACTTCACGGATAACTATTACTTAATTTAGGTGATAACTTTACCCCGTTTTCTCAACAGTTGGAAAATGTGACTTCTACTGTACCTGTCAGCCCTCTATTTTATCAAAGGCATTAAGCCAGGAAGACTGCGTCGTGGCCCTCTTCTCACTGTGGGTGAGTCACCAAACATGACATTCACTGGAATCATACGTGGTATCATGTAACAGTCATGTTATGGCCATATACTGGTCTGAAGGTGTCAAATCCATTTCTATTTGGAATGCCTTTACTGCACATAGGAGTTTGTTGGCTGCTGACAAGATCCATCTCTCGGTAGTCCAACTGTCTTGTTGGAGTTATTTTGCAGGCTTTCCAGTGGATCGACTCTTACAGTATTGTTCGTGAAAATAAGGACAACTGATCACTATTAATGGGCATAATAGTTGTCAAAATGTGGTTATTGGTGATCCTTTTCATGAGTTTCTTATTTCAGCTTTACCTTCAGTCTTTCAAACAAAGTTGTGGAATTTGCTTTTGAACTTAAGTCAAGGATTTTACGGTTTCGTTATTGTTGCGGAATCTTAGTTATATGACTCTATTGCTGATACTTTGCTAATTAGCCACTTCCTATATATTTTACTGAGGTGTGATTGGGGTTCAAAGGTGGTGGCCTCTTGGTGGCTCTCAAACAGGATGTCAATTATACAAATAGCAACATAGCTATTGATATAGAGGTTATGTGCATTATCTTCATGGAGTTTAATAAAAATTTGTTAATGGGTTATATTTCAGATGGATAAAATGCATATCTGGTCATGTCAATGTGGTCTTGTATTAGTAAAAGCATAGCGTGAGCAATACTAGTTTAATAGGTGGGCATTTTAACCAATCTACTATCAACTGGGCATACTTTACAACCTCTGATGAAATTCGTCGACTTTTTCTAAACTATATTTCTGAATTAGGCCCTACCCAATTGGTCTTGGAGCCTACCAGACGACAGAGTCATTCCTGACCTTATTCTGGTCGATAATGACCATACGGATTTTTAATGTTTTGGTGGGGAATCATTTGGTTCAAGAGAAAACAACATGCTCTTCTTTAATCTATAAGTGACTATCATTCCAGAAAGCAAACACCGCATTAAAAATCCCACATACACTTTGATTCTTTACATTCCAATCTGGGTAGCATTAACTGGCAACCACTCAAACACTTAATACACATGCATCATGGAGCCACTGTCATGATATTCTCCAAAATATGGTCATTCTTTTTACCACTTCCACTCCGCTGCAGAATCGATTTTCAAAGACTCCGGCTATTCTCTAAAACCAAAAACAAAAACAAATATTTAGATTGCCATGCTGCATAGTACAGCCATTGTAAACAAATTGATGCAAGCCAAGGAAATGAAGATTGTTAAAGGTAGTTCCTTTGTCTGCCCTTTTTAAATTCGAAAAATAGAAAACAGACTCCGTCATAGGGTTTATTATTGAATTTGCTTTCGGGTTCATCTGCCTGTCAGGCGGCTACCATTTTCCAATCCTACTCACCCTGCAAAATGTCGCCGCAGTCGCCGTGAGGAGGTGGTGTTGGCCCGTTTGCGCATTGGTCACACTCGACTTACTCACTGTTTCCTTTTGCGGGGGGTTGCCCCTCCTGAATGTTATTGGTGTCGGCGGCCACTTACGGTCCGCCACTTACTTGTTGATTGTCGCCATCTTGATGGTGTTCGTCGTCGTTACCATCTTCCGCATGACATTGCGCGTCAGTTGGGCGATAAGTCTGTCCTCCTGTCCGGTGTTTTTCAATTTTTGCAGGAGGTACAGATGTATGACAAGATTTAGATTAGGGGTTTGAATAACATCTCTGTAATGTGTGGTGCAGTGGCAACCCGGACCACTGCACTGTGACTGAGGTTGGCGCTAATGACCAAGTTGTCGACGCGCCATTAAGCCTCAATCCCCCCCCCTGCAAAATAATTATACAATTAATTACGTTTGCAGTAGTGAGAAAATCAAGACGATTAAGTCATAGGATTTTCTTTTCTTGTCATTACAGTCTGTGTTTCACCGACTTAAATAACGTTTCGCTTTGCCTAGTCAGCATTTCAAATAACCAATGTTTATTGGTCATGTATGACAAAGAGCAGTAGTTTAACAATGCTAGCTGAATAAGCAAAACAAAATGTCATTCAAGTATGGAAAAAATGGGTATCTGCCAGAAACGGCTTTTGTCTGTTTATGATGACTTCACCATGGAAAGATTTAATGTAAGTTTGTAATTGATTAATGTAGTATGTCGGTGGTTTACGGATTTGTGTATGTAATGGAGTGATGTGAGGAGTTGTTTAGGAGATTCCCCAAACTAAGCAGAATGTATTCATTACCACCAAGCTGTACAGTTACTATAATGCATCTTTCCAATGTTTTTTAAACTTAGGCTCAAAGGTCATGACACTAAGAAACACAATGGAACACTAAGGACCTATACTTTCGTGACTTTCATTTTATATATTCACTTTTTACAGCATTTATACCATGGCTGTGACGTCACGCTAAATTTCCATACTTTAAATCCCGTTAACCAACCCCGGCAGTGTGCGTCATCGCAAAAAGTCTGGGTTATCAAGTTACCCAACACTTTTGCCGATTACCTACACTTTTGCTGATAACCCACATTTTTGACACTTCCGGATCACGCGACCGGGAACGCACACACCAAAAACCAAATACATCGTGCAAAAAAAAACCGTAATGCAATAAACACGTTAAAAACTAATTTCTTAAAATGAATGAAATCCGATCCTTTCAAACTCTCACATGTCTGGTCCATACCTAAGTTTGTTTACTCGTGTTACCTCCCCACCTCCCTACTCCCTCCACAAACAGAAGTGGAATGACCTTCAGTCATACCGATACTCTATTACCGTATTTTTTAAACAATTCTCAAACTAGAATGCACAAAATAAATTACGTACCTTCTCAGAATGTCCTAGTAATGTCACTGTATCCCTGCTGTCTCACTTGTCGAGTTATTCGCGATAAGCACGAGCGAGGTTCCAGCAAAAAACCAAGCCCAGCTTGCCAACCGACGCTTCTCTAACTCCCCCCCCCCCTTCCCCACTCCCTCCACAAAGTTTGACTCATCCGTCTATCACACACTTCCCCCTCCGCGAACTAAATGGCATGAGCTTCATTCATATTGAGGATACTGATGATCAACATATTCTTGAAGCAATTTTCACAAAACAAACACGTTTTAATTAAATACGAATTAGCGGGACGCCCCAACAGTGATATAAATCATTTATAGTTTATAACCGATTGGGTATCGACTTTTAACCACGGCCGGGATGATTTGGCTGGCTCGACATGCAAATTACGTCTCAGGCTCCGCCCTTCGACGTATTTGCACGTCTCGCCAGCCAAATCATCCCAGGCGTGGGTTAAACATCGATAACCAATCGTTTCTAACCAAAAACTATTACTTAAAATTTTTTTTCAATTCATATTTTTAAAATATTTTTAACTTTATTTTCATTTATGTGCAACACTGTGCAGAGTTCATTTTGAGGTCCTGGTAGGAGACATGTTCCAATACAGTCCAAACTGTGGATGAATAGTAATTTTATTTGTGTCATAATTCTGTGTGTGCTAACTTCAAAGGTCTCATTGTTTGACGTTTGTTTAATTTTTTTTCTGGTCATTTTTGAATTAAAGAAGGACAAAAAAAACAAAGAAGGAAACGATAAACAGGACAAATAATGCAATTTTTAAGTGATAAAAATTTGGCTTTTCTGCAACATAATACTCGATGGAAAATTTGATCCACGAATCTATCTGCTGCCACTGATATGTTGGCATTGTGGATTGTTAAGCTGGTGCTTTAGTTTGTGGAATGTTGTCAAATAACATACTTGAGTATATACCATGTGACTGTTTTCATGTTTGTCAAACAGTTTACCCCATCCAAGCCTTAGTGTACCGCTGCCAGTTACAAATAGTGTATAAAGACATATTTCGCATTGTGTTGGTTGAGGTTATACTTATGTTTGTATTACGTCATAAAATAATATACTTAAGTCTACAGAATGTGATGGTTTTAGTCTTCTGTCCAGCCTTACCGGCTGAGAAGACTATTATAACGACTTTGTCCGCCGTCTGTCCGTTCGTTCGCCTTTTTCAAATTCAAAATGGTACCAGATAAAGACGGCCAGTTACAATTAGGTAGTTTCAATACCAAAATTTAGTTAAAAATCACGGCAAATTAAAATATCATTGCTTCCTTATAGCTAATAAGCTTTCTCGACGTAAGTAAATGAAAAAATAACATTTGATAGTCGCATGTACACCCTAAGGAGGGTAACATGCAATCATAAAAACAAAAGAATTTCCTTAACAACACACATTTAAACTAGTCTCGTTGCCATGCTGCATGCAGGGTGAATAGGCTCCAACCCTCGAACCAAATTCTCCGTTATATGGTACTTACAAATCTAAAACGTCAGATAAAATAAAAATTTGGCCTAAAAACTGACAATTAGGCCTAAAATCACGTTGCTACGAGTTGCTTCTGGCTTCATCAACAACATTATACAATGATATCTCTCCGTTGCGTCTCTGGTCTCCCTTCACTTTGCTCACTACCACTGATGTATATACGTGGCACGTCGACAATGCCAAACAGTCGATACCTACCTAAACGACCAAACAGAGCGAACCAAACGCACCACTGTTGGTGACAGTTTGGCTCATTCTCTGCTAATATCCTTGTTGATGCGGCTTGATTGACGTTAACATCGTCAGCGATGAATCTGTTTCGTCAAAATTGTTACGTCGCGCATGCTCAAACCTCCACCCTAGCAAACCACCTACCAGAGATGGTTCGCAATTTGGCATTGCTCTCGCCTGGTCACATCTATTAGCCAATCCTGGTCAAATCTATTAGCCAGGTCTGGTCGCGGTGAAGATATGACGTATAGAATACTCTGCTGAGCTTGTTGAGCTGTATTCTAGTTTAGGAAGGTACTGAACGGCTGACACAACATCACTGCGCACGTGCGACGTCAAGTTTGGAGCCAAACTGTCTCTAACAGTGGTGCGTTCTGTTCGCTCTGTTCGGTGCTTTAGGAAGGTACTGAGTGTAACTGTGTCGGGGGGCGCACCGTGTTGCATCTAGGACGATATATGGTAAACTGCGTTACGTAAACAAGCAGATTCATGACTGAAGGGGCAGCCAGCAGCGATACTACCACTTTGAGATTATGGGATGGCAGCCGCTACAATGATTTTCGTGGGGTACACAATGTTCGAGAAACACAAGTGCGACGAGTAGGGTTAAACATGCATGGCTATAGTTACACTGTGATACTTTTTGCAAAATTTATCCTGGCATAGGCAAAAGTTTGAACTGAGTTCCCAATTGGTGTTTGCATCATTTTTAAGATATACGGCGTTTTCACATTTGTGACACCATCCTTCATACATGCATTACCTTCGTCGCACTTACGACAAAAATGATGAATTATGGGATGTGTATCCTAGGACGATATATGGTAAACTGCAATATGGTAATCCTACAAATATTTATTTATTTATTTTATTTACAAAATGATTGTGACCCCCTTACAAAGAGCATGACAGCAATTTCAGATTAAAACAACAATTTCACGAGTCTCATTCAGGCGAGAGCAGAATACAACCAGGCGCCACCATATTTTTTTTATAAGTTCTCACCTCTGCTCTCGCCTGATGAAAGAAATTCGTGAAAATGTTGTTTTAATCTGAAATTGCTGTCATGCTGTTTATAGTGGAGGTACAATAATTTTTTTTATAAAATAAATAAACAAATATATTGTAGGATTGGCCTTCGGCAAATCTCATCAGATATCATTCAGACGATAACCGGAAGTTGGCTGGCACCATGTTGGCGTTATTGATGTCGGCCAAGCGTTGGAAGGAAGGCAGAGTGCGAAGGCTTAGAAATATATTGTTTCTAGTACAGTTGCGACCCCCTGGTTGCATAAATGAATAGGCTTACTGTCCAAACCATTACCTGATACTTACGAAGTTAAATTAGAAGGTAAAAGTTAGACCTAAATGCTGACAATAACGCCCAAAATCCAAAATAGGCCTAAAAGCTAACACATTTTTAACCAGAAATTGTGATGGTTACTGATTTTAGATTACATGATAAGAGATTGCTGATGCAGTGCGTGATACAGGTGTGTGCCTCAACAGATTCAGAAGTGGCAGAACTATACAGAAGACTGGTTGTGACTAGGTAGTCGCTGTAGCCGCTTATTTATGTTTATAAAACAGTTTAACCCGTCCAAGCATTAGTTTACACCTTACATGGCCATTGTGGCATTTACATATACACATCTGACAGTGTCGTTTGCGAGGCCGCGCGGGGAGGGAAAGTCCTCCCAAAAACTAACAGGGGTTCCGAATTCTCTTTTAAAAAATGCACTTTTCCTGATAGCGTTAATAATAATAAAAAACAGAATTAATCAACAACTAACACTATTGCAACCACCGCAAATACTGCACAAATAAAGGTTGTAAACTATAAAAAAAATGTGGTAGATTTTACCTTTTAACCTACTAGTTTACCTCTTCCCCGTGCGTATTGTACACAGACACAAAAGCATCACAGGTTGGAAAAATCAAATACTTAAGTTTGTAAATTATTGTCAAATGACATACTTGCATCTCTATACATTGTGACAGATTTTACTTTTATAATATACTAGTTTATCTCTTCCAGTTGTGTATCCTGTATCCAGACACATCTGGCATCACATAGGGGAAAATAATGTACTTATTTATGCGCGGTGTATCTTGAGTCCTGCAAGTATTTTGTGAGCGGCTACGTCTTCCTGGATGGGGTGGCTTTAATCGATGGCCGCCATTGTTTTTGTAACCATCTTGGATATCAACAAGGCACTCTGGTACCAAAAACGTACAATCGATTATCTGTGTTCGTTCTGCGGAGAACTCAAGATAGGCCGCGGACACTATAAGTTTGTAAATTGTCAAATGACATACGAACTTGAGTCTATACAATGCAATAGTTTTTTATATTTGTCAAATGTTTTAAGTAAATATACAATGCCATAAACTTTGCACATACTCAGTCTATAAGTATAAAGGCTTGAGGATTAGCTTTGTTGGTATGTAAACTTCTGGCTGGTTGGTCAGTGACAGTTGTTCAACTTTTTAACCTATTCTACAATTTTACAGTAAATACCTCAGACTTTTACTCTTTCTATATTACATTTTGTTATAGAACTTTTAAAACTGGGTGTCTACCCGTATTCACATGATGGTGTTAAAACATTTTAAGTAACCTTTTTACGTTTGTCATTTATTAGTTTCTACTTTCTCTTTTTGAAACGTACTTCCCATTGTAGCACTTTGTCGTCCATATTTTTGCACATGTGTAGGACGAAAATAAAGTGCTCTTATTTTAACTAAGTGCTACACACATCACTCGCTGCGCTCATTCTGATGGTAGCGTGTTTGAGGTTCGTTCTGTTGGTGGCGTCTTTGAGCTTTTTTTTAGTCTAGTTTCTGTCCAATGCGGTTCATTATCCTTGCAGTTAGTAAGGTCTGCATTTCTTCAGTGCAAGTATTAAAGTATTTCTGATAACTCCAGTGGCGTAACTGCAATGAGGCAGAGGAGGCAGCCGCCTCCGGGCCCACCGACTTTGGGCGCCCCCTCACTGGCTCCAATTTAAAATTTGTTTGTAACCCCAAAATATGACAAGTAAGTTGCTGCAAAAGTTTCGTGAGAAAAAAGTTGTGTCTTGTGTTGCAAAAGATTATTTGTTTCATTTTTTTTTTAATGAAAGTGAGGGGGGGGGGAGGGGATCCATTGGGCTGTTGCGTTATGTGGCAAAAACTGCAATTTTTTTTATGAAAGGCCTTCACTGGGCTCTCGCCTGCATGGCAAAAACGGTATTTTTTATGAAATGAAGGGGAAGAGATGGCCTCTCCACTGCACTGTAAAAACAACATTTTTTTAAGAGGGGGGGGGGGGGGGCACCTCTACTGGGCTCATGCCTTGTGTGGCATTTCTTTTGTAATGAAGAAGGCCCTCCACTGGCTTTTCTTGTACGGAAATAACTAATTTTTTTTATAAAGGGGGCCCTCCACAGCATAGTAGCGTCCGGGCCCAAATTTTGACCCACTGCACTGTGACTGAGGTTGGCGCTAATGACCAAGCTGTCGACGCGCCATTAAGCCTCATTCCCCCCCCCCCTCCCCAAATTTTGAAGTTACGCCTCTGGATAACTCTCTTCAACTCTCAAGACTACTCAACTAATTTTCATTTTCTTTTTTAGTCAGAATATGCAACAATGTGAACCAATGGCTGAAGCAAATCGATGTTACATTCCGGGATAACAACAGACATAGAACTTTTGATCATTTTGGGCTTTTGATCATTGTGGAAATCGTCTTTCACTGTTTTGGTGGTTATAAAAAAAAAACAATGCTACTGGATAAATATGGTCCTAAACACAAATGGTAAAATGTCCATTTCTTTCAAACATTTTGTTAAATTTTTTGCCACCGTAGGTTAAAAGGAGCAGGCGTGCACTTAAGTATAAAAACAGTGTTTAGTCGATAAATATAGACCTATTTTTTTAAACACACTGTCAAATTTTTCGTACCTCAGTTCAAAAGCAGCGAGTGTGCTCAAAAGTATAAAAAAAAGTTAGTCGATGAATATAATTCCACGGGCATTCTAGCAAATGCGAGATTTCATATTTTTGTAAGCAGACTGGTGTTACCCAGGAGTCTGACAAACCCGGAAATAGCATACGAGATTGGGAAATCCGAAATCAGTACATTGCAGATTTTCACGGATTTGCACAGATTTGCTCGGATTTGCACAGATTTGCAGGGATTTGTGAAGATTCCGGGATTTGCAAGATTTTTACGGATTACAAAATTTCTACAGATTTTCAAGATTTGTACAGATTTGCAAGATTTGCACAGATTTGTACGGGGGGGGGGAAATTGAGGCTTAATGGCGCGTCGACGACTTGGTCATTAGCGCCAACCTCAGTCACAGTGCAGTGGTCCGGGTTGCCACTGCACCACACATTACAGAGATGTTATTCAAACCCCTAATCTAAATCTTGTCATACATCTGTACCTCCTGCAAAAATTGAAAAACACCGGACAGGAGGACAGACTTATCGCCCAACTGACGCGCAATGTCATGCGGAAGATGGAAACGACGACGAACACCATCAAGATGGCGACAATCAACAAGTAAGTGCCGGACCGTAAGTGGCCGTCGACACCAAGAACATTCAGGAGGGTCAACCCCCCGCAAAAGGAAACAGTGAGTAAGTCGGGTGTGACCAATTCGCAAACGGGCCAACACAACCTCCTCACGGCGACTGCGGCGACACGCCGAGTGCCACTCCTCGACAGTGCCTATAATGGCCCGTAACTTATTACCGTCCCGTCTGTCCCATAAGGTTTGCCAAACAGCAAGTAACCTCAGACGCAGAGTTGGAAAGGCATCTGAGGGAACAAGGCTGAGATCCCTACCGAGAGGGCCAGAAAGGGCCCCTTTCGCAGCAGAATCAGCTTGTTCATTCCCTGCTATCCCAACATGGCCCGGGATCCAGCAGAAAAGCACGGTTTTCCGCTGGCCAGGCAAGCGGGAAAGCAAAGCTTGGACACGTTGTGTCAAGGGGTTCCGAGGATTGTAATTCGCCAAGGACTCCAGTGCACTCATGGAATCACTAAAGACAATGAAATGCGTGCCCTGAAGGTCAAGGATCCATTCCACCGCCAAACCAAGAGCCAAAAGCTCTGCAGAGAACACAGAATAGCCTGACGGAAGGCGATGGGCAACCGTTACACCCTTACACACACAAGCACACGCCACGCCAACGTCGGACTTCGACCCATCAGTAAATAGGCGCTGATAACTAGCGCTGGTAACTAGGTGCTGATTTGTACGGAGTTGCAGGTTTCGTGACATGAAGATTTAGATTTGTAGATTTCATTTAGATGTGCTGATTTGTATTGATTTGTCTGGATTTACAGATTTTAATGGATTTGCAAGCAGATTTGCAGATTCCATGCTGAATTTCATTGATTTGAGGGTGGTTTGCAGGTTTCAGTTGGATTTGCAGATTTCAAACAGATTGCTAGCAGATTTACAGATTTCGTATTGGTTCGCACTAATTTGCTATGATTTTCAGGATTTAAAGATATTTGAAGACATGCAATGATTTGCAGATTTCACGTAAATTGCAAATCCGAAATCAGAGAGCGTACGAAATTTCAGCCCTAGTCTGACTCCTCGGATTCACCTGCTGAACAACAAATGGCTGACAAGTTGCTACGGACATCACAGGAGAATTGAAGATGATGGCTGAGTAGACTTCAAACTTTTGATTAATGCGGCTTGCATTCACGAACATCTCTAACGTGATATTTGCAGAGTACAGCTAAAATATGACGTAATATTCAATGGTAACACAATATCTTAAATAAAACACAGGGTGGTCCAAAAAGTAGTAAGAGAGGGTAAACCTATAAAGTGTGTAGGCTTATAAAACGTGTGGGCCTATAAAGTATGTTGAGTAGGCATGTAAAATAAGCATCTTAAACTAAGATGTAAAATTTGCATCCGTTTTTAAGACGTTGTTGGCATCTTACAGTAAGACGGTATTGACGTCTTAAAGTAAGATGCTTTGGCATCTTAAAATTTTGCATCCGTTTTTAAGATGTTTTCGCCATCTTAGCAGTTTGGCATCTTAAAAGCAGATGCTTTCGTAGGCATCTTACATACCTGGCATATCATTACGATGACGTCTATAAACTCAACCATCTTATTTTCATTTGTTTAAAATACTAGCTGTTCAAATCTGACAGCTTAGGAGTGTTTGCTGCTAAGCACCTTGTAAATAGGACGTCTCAATCAGAAGACATCTTATTAGAGTCGATTAGACTCTTATGCAAACGGTTTGTCTGTCTGTCTGGGTGTCTGTCTGGGTGTCTGTCTGTGTGTTCGCGCTATAGCGTTTTAACGAATTATCGAATTTCTGTCAAATTTTGCGCACCCATTCTATGGCAAATTTCTAGATCTAAGTTCGAAAATGGATCGATTCCGCCGGGGAAATCGTACACTAGAAATAATCAAAGATTTTGTTCGCAGCAAACGTACGAGGTTCGTTATTTTTTCTTCAGCCGACTGACGTCATCCATCCACGACCAATTACTGGGAACTATGTAGCCTTCATCAGCGTCTGATGTCACCACCAACCGACCAATGACTGGCAAATTATAGCACAGATCACTGACGTAGGCACGCGGCTCCTCTGATCTAGATTCGTACGAACTGGATAACAAGCTTGTATATACTTTGTTCCACATTATGTTTTCAGACAACTGACTGTTTGACACCACGTTTTCTTCCACTATGAGTGCAAAACATTCGAAAACATCCCATTCGTAAAGTCTAACAGTAACTTTGTTGAGTCTACAAATGTGATATTCACATGTTTTTGCATTCTTAGTGCAAGGAAACGAGTCGTCATCCAGTCAGTTTTCTGAAAACATAATGTGGAACAAACTATAGTCATGTCGGCATGCGAAATTAGCGTAGACTTAGGCTACGTGTTTGGACAATCGTTCATGACTCTGATGCTTAGAATTTTTTTGGAGGGGGAAGAGAAATATTTAAAACAATTTCTACTTCGACATTTTTTTTTGTTGTCAGGGGATGGGAGGGGGGGGGGGGCGCAAATTCAAAAAAACTACTTTCGGGCAATGACTGTGCTATCTAGATATTTCATCCTTATCAGTCGTGCGACATGGCAGTCGGATAAATGAAATGTTCAAAACGCCGAGACTAAACGGTTTGGAGGCTTCCTGTTTCGTAAAACTGCCAAACGGTGCTGAATATTTTTAATGTTGATTCAGTTCACTAGTGTTCTAATTAAACTTACAGTTAAAATGAAACTGACTGAAGAATCGTAGTGTGCTCGTTTTTAATTGAGAGATGTGCGCCGCCATGCCATCCGACGCAGTTGATCAAAACATGTATGGGGGATTGATGCAAAAAAGCTAGAAATGCAAGCGACCACTGGTTTTACGGTTGCATACGCGTCGTGGAACCGCGGCCGCAAAAGGGGAAGGGTGGGGGGGGGGGGGAGGTAAGAAGACGGGTATTTTTTATTTATTTATTATAATTAATGTGTAAGTAATTATGCATCTTAATGTGTTATTGTATGGTTGGTTCTTTACATGCCTCCACTGTGTGCTATTTTCGGAATAAGTATTGAAAAGAGACGCACAGAAAAATAAGTTTTTTTTGAAATTCCTGTTCGCATTTAATAAAACAATGAGTGGAGTTTTAATTGAAATATTTCATGAGGTCCAAGTAATCTTTTG
>JAHWFP010081277.1:7855-42482 GCA_023313725.1 Lithobius niger
CAAATTTCATGCCTTTAGCTCGATTTGCAAGAATTTGTTGGTCAAGCCTCAGGGAAGAATACGGGTGGAGGGATGCACTGGGCGTCCTTGGGGGTATTTCATGGGGAGTTCCATGACTGGTTCGATTTGTGCTGCTACGAATGACTTGGGTACAAAATTTCATGCTTTTAGCTCGATGTGCAAGAATTTGTTGGTCATACCTCAGCGAGGTGACATATGGGGGGCGGGGCGCCCACTGGGAGTCCTTTGGAAGTATTTCATGGGGGTTCCATACCGGGTTCGATTTGTACTGGTAAGAATGAATTGTCTACCAAATTTCACCCCTTTAGATCGATTTACAAGAATTTGTTTATCAAACGTTTACGTACGTCATCAATTTTCTCTGTAACTTGCCGTTCACAGCTTTAGAAGATGTATGACAGATCGTACGTATCTCTTGTAAAACAGTGTCCCGAAGAACCAAGGGTTTCCGGCCAAAGGTTTTATTGATTTCCTTCTGATCCTCGGCCTTTGGAAGACCCATTTTCACGACGATTTGACTCGTGACGTGCCCGCTACCCGCTGGGGTTTTATAGGGCACGACTGAAAAATGCAGTGTCGTCCACGTGACTGGTGGCCATTACTTTAAATCCAGTCACGAAATAGCTAAGCCATTGCTGACATTCCAAGAATCTGTGTTTGTGTGTGTTTCATCCGTTTTGGCACACCAAAATTAAAGAAAAAAAAATCAAGACGAAATAAGAAAAGGAAGAAAAAAAGTTGAGTAGCGAGTGTTAGTAGTAATCGCATAATTCCACGGGTTCTGTGCAGACAAGAGCACTCAAATACAGTAGCTGAGGTACTCAAATACAGTGGCGTAATCGCGTCAACATCATCGTTCTTTTATAGGCCTATTTTTCAGTACTTTAGGAATCACCCTGGTAGGCTATGAATATATTCGACTTACGCCAGAGTATATAGGGATCATGAATTGATAATGGTTAACGGGGATAAGGCGATCATTATGACAACCAATCCAGCTGCATTAAATTAACGCGATAGCAATTAAAAAGGCCGAGCATTTTTATCGTGACTATTTTACAGTAATAGCTGAATTGAATTTAGAGGGGAATCATAAACATGGAACCAATATTTTCTTTGCTCACATAATAGAAAGTAAAAGAAAGCGCATTACAAAGTAGACCGAACAACGAATCTGTTAACCACAAAGCCTGCATCCTGAAAGACACCGTAAGGCTAAAAACAAATTGGCGTATAAGGTGAACATCAAATTATTATTATATCAGCGTTTGGGTAGGAATGTGGTTTGACGACGTTGTTTGGAGGATTCCTGACGTAAGGACGCGTTTACACAACGACTCGCTAAGTAAATTTTCTTGCTCATTAGCTGTTTTACTTGTAGCCATTCTAAATTGTCTTGCTCACTAGCCTTTACTTGTAGCCATTCTAATTTTTTTTGCTCACTAGCTTTTACTTGTAGCAATTCTAAATTCCTGGTTGTTTCTCGCCTTTACCGAAGCAAGTGGCTTTCGAGTTGTCTACACCTAGTAACCATGGCAACGACAAAAAACAATTCCTACTGCAGTGCAAAGTGATGGACTGATTTCTGAATGCCACCATTCGGTGGTTTGTTTTCGATTCGACAAAGACGAAATTGGCACCATGTTGGATTTTGAATTCTCGTTACGAGATGCTACGATTTTTTTCCTACCGACCGTCGTTTGCGCGACACCGGAAGCTGTTCTTCAGGGGAAGAAAATGCACATTTTGGAAATAGTGAGAAATGACAACAATGTTGTAGCAATGTTTCAAATAATTGTTCCAGTTTGTTCTTTATCCTTGTTGTTATTGATGATACATTTAATTGCTTACGTGTTGCCGCATTCCTTTACTAGAAACTACATGGAAACTCATTGTAAATTAATAACGCATGGCTAGCAAACAGGTTTCGGTGACGAGAAAGTTGTTTTACATAAATGCGCCCTAAAGGTTCATTTCCGAATAGCAGTATTGCCAGAATCCTGCAAGCATTTACCCCCGAAATCAGATCGCTGCCTAGAAAACCCCTAAAACATTAAAAAAAAAATATTTGTAGTTAAAAACAAACATTTTCCAAAAAAATAATCACAAAATAAAAACAAATTTAAAAAAAAAACCACACACATAAATGCTGGAATAGCTCCGTTGTTACATGCACGTTACTCCTAAGACAAAACTGAAAGTAAAACTAGGCTTTGATTTTTTTTTAACTTCTAAGTTGCCCTCTTACATAAAAATCGTAAATCGGGTTAAAAATCATGTTAAATCAGTTAAAAAAATCACCCCCCCCCCCCCAAAAAAAAAACTTAACTAATTCTCCTTTGCGTAGTGCTACAGAAACAAAATGTACATGTTTGCTACTTTAAAAAAGTCGATACAACACATTTTTTTTAAACAAAACAAGTTTTATTATTGCAATTTGTGACATAAGTCAACATTTAGTAAGACGTTCACTTATTAAGACGTACTTTTAGTAAGACGTTCATGAAAAACAATTTAAAGTTAAAGATTTTCCTAACCTATTCCGGGAATTCGTCAGAATCCATACTATATATCACTTCTTATATATAAAGCTTTAATCGCGTCTTTTGTTGGAGACGTTATACAAGAATTCCTTAGCTTAGAGTAATACCTAATGAATAATATCAGGATAACACGGAAGTAAAACCAACAAATACCACCACCCTAGAATTCCCACAATTTTTTGTCTCCTCCGTTTCTCCTCCTCCCACCAAATATTTCCATCCCCAAAGAATATATTATATCTAACTCTATGCCCAAAGGCAATCAATACCTCTAGGTCTGGGGGTAAAACTCCCAATCTGATAACACTGCCGAATAGGGTCCATACTAAAATCCCGTGATGCCGTCTTTTTCAGAGCGTTCGCTTCCTTCGCCACACTATGCCAAGCCTCGGACGAGCATACACAGAGGGTCTGTGCGCCCTCCACCGGCTAAGAGAGAAAACCAGCGACTCACTCCAACGTTTAAAAGAAAGAAATTCTACACAGAGTTTAGTTCACTTCCAAGACCGATTCCAAAGAGGACTAGAGATTCTGAAAGGAAAGACATACGCCGATCATCCAGCTGTTGAAGATTTCCAGCACATCTACAGGTACTTCCGCTGATTTATCTAAAGTTTTTCATTAGTTCGCTGCAGAAAGTTGTTTTATAGACATTTTTCTTGCTATATTGAGTTGGTGTTAAATGTTCCCTGATTGACTGTTAAGATGAAAGATAGTTCTTAAGATTATTTTGTTCTAATTTGCAGGCCGCCCAGAGGTCTTACGGGGCATGACGGTTCCGAATTTTCTGTGGGCTCTTTCACACCTTTCTGTAGGATTTGTAAGCTTGGGGCCCGTGGGCAAACATTTTTATTTGGGAAGGGGGGGGGGGGGGTTTTTTTTTACTTTTTGTGGTCTTTTCATGTCAGTTAGTAGTACCACAGACAGACACGCCGTAAGCCAGGCCTGTGTGCTACTACTGAACACACAAAACGCCCTTTTTGCGGTTTCATCCGTTCAGCTTGGGCCCCCTTGTAACACGGGCCTAAGGACAGGAGCAACAATTGTTTCCCTCTCTGGTCAACCCTGTACCTCAAATATTTTAGGGGTTGGGGCTGAAATTCTACGTTGAACACTGGGCAGAATCGGATAGGTGGAGCAGTAAATCAGTGCTTGCTGGAGCAGTGAGCAGAAATCGTGCAGGTCGGTTTTCGCCCTGTGAATATAGAATATGAACATACCGTAATGTTTTCTATATTCACTGGGTAGAATATTCGGCCGAGTAACTGTATCTTCAGAACTCTGCACGGCCGTAGTCAGGCTACAGCATTCACAGTGGCCGCCGTGGGGGAAAAGTTCGGTTACGGAACTACTGTAATTCACCCATGGGCTGTTAAAACTAATTCGTTATAAAAAAAATTGGGTGGGCCGTAACAAATTTATAATTCGAATCTTATTTCTGTCCATGCAGAATGTTACTGTTTATGCTTAACTCCATTGCGGAAAATTCAGTATTTATGCGATCATTCACGTATGTGATGTGGGTGGGTTCGACTTATCATTAACGCAATTCCTTTATTCTCAATTCTTCTGGAATTTAGTTTATTAGTTTACTAGTTTGTTTAGTATGCTTTATGTATGAAGTTTTTAGTTAATTTTAGTGCAGATAAACCACGAATTAAAGGGATAAAACATTGATTTTCTTGTATGTATGAAGCTTTTATTCAATTCCTAGCAGAAAAATTACGATTTAAAAAGATTTAAGGTCAGAATCATGAAATAATTTAGTTACAGTCCCCCACCTCTTCCCCGGGAGGCTGTAACTAGGTAATTTCACCATTTCTGACCATAAATAATTTTTTTTTTTAGGGGGGGGGGGGGGGGCGTAGCTTTGCCAGAGCTTTAATGGGCTGTTAATGGGCAATACGTACGGCGGTCAGCTGCATATTCTGTACGCTGGTTAGTTTTGCTCTCTGAAAAAAACTAGAACATGTGGTAAGGTTGATTTCTACTGAGGGTAAAGAAAAATTCTGGCTGTTGCCCTGAGAACTCGTATTAAAAGTCTAGTAAGTTAAATAAATACACAAATAGCTGTAAATTGTAGTGTAAAGAAAGAAGAAAACAAGCCAAATAGCAAAAAATAATACTCTAAAAATAATGTACTAGTACCATGAGTCTATGAAAAGTTCCGTTCATTTTCATAGACTCATGCTAGTACATAAGCCACCTTTATGCACTTACGTTTCCTCGTGGCATGACCTGGATTATTTCTACTGTATGATTTTCGCTTCTTCTTTTCTTTATAAGTCTAGTAAGCTTTCCCGTCACACGCACTTTCAAAACCTCAGATCCAAAACATCCGGCAAGTTAAAGGATGGTTCGCGTTCGCAAGTGTCAGTGGGGGCAGCAGAGGGCTTTTATTTTTTAGATCAGTGTATTCAAAAACGCACCAACGTTTTCATATTCAAAGTGGTGATATCAAAACCGTTACGACTACCGAACTGCGCGGGTACTTTGCTTTTTTTTCCCCGCAGTGAGGCGGCTTGCAGTGTCGAGATATAGTTTCCAATGTCGATGGCCAATTTATAAGTTATTAGTTGAACTACCCGTGGTTTGGGAAGTCCAGGGATGGTTTAAAAAATATCAAAACTTTTAATCCTACCAAGTTTTTGGTTTATCTTACATTTGTTTGCTTTTCACACTCAAACCGATGTACTGAAAATTCATCCCAATTTTCCTCATACCACAAAAAGTCCAAAAAAAAATTGTCGTCTATTTCACACAGTAAAATGAGAAATAAGCCATCAACGAAAATCATACGCTATAGAACAACGTAGTACAGTAAGCCATTATTTATGCACTTACGTTTCATTCAAGTGACGTGACCCGGATTCGAACAGGTGCACCTGCAGATCACTGCCGTACCGCCTTCACCGAGATGGCCACTTGTCCTCTGACTGATGCAAACCTATTAATGTTGCCTTTTAGACTTATATGTCAGACTGCCTGAGCAGGGAATCGAACCCACCACCTTTGAAACCAAAGGCCGAGATCCTACCGCTGAGCCATACTGAAACGGACATGGGCTTATCACAGCTTTTTGTCTCTTACAAATCGCAAGGTGGGACGATATAAGACGTGCCGAACCATCGTCCCCCAAAGCAATGATCGATTTAATTTCAAAGTTTGGATTTTGTGGTGTGGGTACCAAGTTCATGTCGCTACCCAAAACGGTTTTTTGAGTATTCAGAGTACTAGTTTTGTCAGTATCACGTGAATATGTTCCTTTATATAATTTAGGTCTTCTTGGTAGTGTTTGATGACACTCTCAAGGGTGTTTCGTAGATTTTCAATACTTTTTGATTGAAAGCCCCAAAAAGGTTTTTTGAAAGGTCGTTCAGCCTACTTTAGATTTTGTTCTGATGGGATTTCAGAAATTCCATCGACATACGGGTCACCTGTGCTTCTATACTCGAAAGTTTTTGGATTATGTCTAACAGGTCTACGTCCTTTTCTAGATTTGTAGACTCAATGACAGTTTTTAGTCGTGATACAGAGTTTAAAATCATTTCATTCTGGTTATTTTGACTGTCATTTAGCACATTTGGTAGTGATGAGATGTTTGCGGTTGATGATGCTTCGTAGTACAATGTGTCACGTCTATTGTTTGGATTTGGTGAGTTATAGGTTAAAGGACCTCACAAGATTACTCAAAATACGGATGCGGCGTTTATCACCACCAGACCTTTCATTTTGTTGGTCCAAGGACTCCATATGACCAAAGAAAATTTTGTGTTTGAAAAGTTTGAGTTTATACACTGACAGTAAACTGGGTTAAAGTCCAGAGTCAATCTAGGCACACGGTTTCAGTCCAGGTTAACAAAACAAACACACAATATTTTGTTGCTTGTGTAGATAAAGGCTTTGTAGAGTGACCAAACTGCCTAAAATGTTTTGATCCAGTGAATTCCAGTATACCACCAGTGTAAAAACAGTTAAGTATCTTTAAATCTCTATTAGCAAAAATGTAGCACAACCCTTGTAATAGGAAATGGGGGGGAAAAATGAAAAAAGGTCCGAAAAAAGAAAATCTAGACGCTAAGAGGGGTCAGTGGGTCCAAATGCACCACCCGGCCTAAAATCCACCCCCCCCCCCAAAAAAAAAAAAATGTCACCTAAAATAGTCTCGGACCTGGGCTTGAACTTGATCTGAAATGGGTAAAGTAAAATTTCCAAGGCAACATGGCTGCCTCCACTAATCAAATGTCAACAACAATTTCAAATTTTAATATCTTCCCTCCAAAGTCCGTTGCAACTCTCAAAACGCTCCCCACGAGCACACACTGGCCCAGAAACATTGAAACTTGCACCAACAGCAGGAGCACAAATCCCAAGCTCATCACGTTTAAAAATCATGTTTCTTAGTATATCCTATTTTGTAATAGCTGGTCTCCAGTTGTAGCCGGTCTCTAATTGTAGCCGGTTCAAAATGGCTTAATTTTCAACCAGTGACCCGGGATATATAGGATTTATGGTAGCTTGGATTCAAAAGCTATTCGTAGTATTGGTCATTTCTTCGGAAATTCAAATTCAAAATCAACATCAGCAATGAAAATTCAGCATGTCGTCTGAACTAGGAAAAACAGAATGAACGCCAATGCTCCAAGTGACGTAAACTGAAGGCCGACTACCACACCCATCCGAAGATCCATGCAACTTAGTCCCTTGGCTTGGGCTTCTGGGACAGTTACATCTAAGAGGTAAGCTCTGGCAGGCATCAGAGTCAAAATCCAGTAAAACAGTTCCGATAATGGTAAATACAATCCCCCAAGTACGGTTTGAGAGAGTGTACAACCCAGAAGAAAACGGAATGGTACAAGATGCACATTCCACAAGACCTACCCGCTTATAGTTGGGAAGAGATTTGCATATAAAGTGAATTACGTATTTTAAGCAAAATACGTCATAACAAAAATTAAATAATGCAATAAATAAACATTTTTCCTAGATTTAGCCTTTAAACCATTTAAAATTTAAACAATATATCACCGTGCCCATGGCTTTCAGACACTGGTACTCGGACATGCTCGATTTGCCCACCACGACTAGCTGTACTTGGAGATTGATCACGACGAGTTCTATCGAGAAGCCGAGATACGCAATAATCGGGTTCCAGACTGCGAGGGAAACGGATCAGAAAAAGAATGCAACATTAAAGCATAAAGAAACAGAGTTACATACCTGCACGCCAGAAAGACATATTGAGAAAACCCAGCGCCCGGAACTTCAGAAATGCTTCATGAGTGGGAACCATGCGGAGGTGGTAGAAAGCAAACAGGTAGGTTCATCAATGACTGAATGAATGAAACCCATGGAACCCCAGATCACAGTAACGAAGGACAAAAAAAAACCAACACAATCATACTCTATTGATTCAGCTGCTCCAGCCACATATTTTACGCTGAAAATGTAATCCTGCACTGGCTGAACGTCAATATCTTTCAACTTTCTCTTTGTTATGTATCTATGACTTTACGGTGTAATTCGCATAATTTTTTCTCTAACCGTATTTACTTTTTTTCTTATTTAGGAGAAAAACACGTTTGGAGATGGTTCGTATAAGTGCGGCAGTCATGGGTATCGAATTCTGCTATGCTGCTGAGACTGCATTTGTCAGCCCAACTTTGCTCCGGATTGGTGTGAGTCACGTGCATATGACCTTAATCTGGTGTCTGAGTCCACTGGTTGGCTTCTTCCTCACACCGGTTCTTGGATCTCTGAGTGACCGATGCCGTTCGCCACTCGGACGCAGAAGACCTTTCATTCTCTTGCTGTCGGTGGGTATTTTGCTTGGCCTCATTCTTGTACCTAACGGAAAAGACCTCGGCTATACTTTCGGTGACTATGAGGCAACCGTCCCGTCAAACAATGGAAGTCTTTACAGTGAAGAACAAAGCAGCCAAGGTGAAGATCATGATAGACAAGTAGGATGGCGTACTGAGGAAGGTAAGACAAGTCCTAAGAAAGATATGGTTCATAGCCGTTCGATTTTACTGGTTATAATTGCATCCAAGCGATTATCAGTACTGTCGATTATATCAGATTACTGTAATAGATTAGTACCAGAATTGTGAAAATCTATTTGTTTCTGAGTTGGTGTCTGAGTTCCAACGACCTTGTGGGTTTCATATTCTGACCATTCATTCTTTGACCAGATTTGTACTTTGGGACAAAAAAACTCTTTGAATTTATAATATTACCGCAAATGTACTGTAAATGCTCTACTAATAGCCGAGGGTCCAATTGTAGCCATGTCATTTTCTCCATACCAATAAGTAGAAGCCGGGTCTCTAATTGCGACCGGGTATGAATTGTCCTTCACAAAAAACAGACATCCACAAGCAATTTTTTCCTAGTTCACGATGCAGCTTTCCTGAACTATTGCACCACCGGTAGTACTTGACGTACAGGTTTTCTCTGGAAGTTATGTAATGGCCGGGTCCCCATTTGTGACCAGTCTCTAACAGCGGTCAGGTCAAAATGGTTTAATTTTTAACTAAATGCTCCCGCTATTAATAGAGCATTTACAGTAGATGGTATGAATTCGTAGTGTCAGATTCGCTGTGTAAAATGGAATATCTTTCTTGAAATAGTACGGCTTGGTGAATTTTATAGTAGGATGCCTTCCTGAACAGATGGGAGATAAATATTTTAAGCCGTAGACATATATTTATTAGTATTTTTTACCCAATAACACGCTAATCATAACTTTATAACAATTTGTTTTCCTTTTTTTTTCTTTTTTTTTCTTTTCATGTGCTTTGAAACTAAAGAAACCGCACCACACAACCCTAGTGTCGTAACAGATATTGATACATCTCCCAAGGAGCTTCGTGAAACAAGCCATACTTGGGGGATTGTATTTACCATTATCGGAACTGTTTTACTGGATTTTGACTCTGATGCCTGCCAGAGTCCCTCCAGAGCTTACCTCTTAGATGTGACTGTCCCAGAAGACCAAGCCAAGGGACTAAGTACCTTTACAATTATGGCTGGACTTGGAGGTTCTCTAGGCTATGCATTGGGTGGCATCAACTGGGATGCCACATTCATCGGATCCATGTTTGGTGGTCATGTTAGAGCAGTGTTCACTTTGATTCTCTTCATATTTCTTGGCTGTGTGACCACAACTATCTTCAGTTTCCGTGAAATTCCACTCGATGTTCTCCTAAATGGAAGCGAGGTTGCCGTAACAACGACCTCCATGTCAACAGGAGAGTATTGCCAATTTAAGAACGAAGAGGATGATGAACATCTGAACATCCCAGAAGGTGGTGGCATCCGTGTGTCTCATAAGACATATGGCTCAGTTGATTTCCACCAGCCAGGATCCATGCGTAGTCACGAAAACACGAATGGAGATTTACAAGTGACTGAAAACGGCAATACCCAAGAAACTACTTTCAACACACCAAGTCACAACCAGGTAATGTTTAGTTCGAAGTGACGATAAAGAATAACAATTAGGTTAAGCATAAATGCCGCAGACAGTTGATCTTACAGTTACAACTGGCTTAGTTGGCTTATTTTGTATCCTCATAAGGCTTGTTGTAAATGCCAGTTTTATTTCGTTTCATACTTTACAATTCTGAACTGGTATTTGCAACTGGTATGAAATGTATGTGCACATCAATACAACATTGTGTAGCATCAGAATTTCATATCTTGTGGGGAAAACGTTTTGACCAAGGTAATTTGCCTACTGTAATCACACTCGCAGTAAAATCAGACCTATTTAATTTTCGCTTATTCTTTTAAATTTTTCTCAGGCTAAAATACAAACAAACTATATCGTTGTTTAAAGCTCGATTATGAACCAATGGCACATTTTCTTAAAAACTTTAAACTGAAATAGTATGAACTGAATATGAACTTCTGATAGGGTGGACTAGTTGAGCCTGGGTTTGTTGGTAGCGTCAGTCAGGTGTAGGCTAATGAACAGGAAGGTTTTATTGGCCGAACGAGCGAAGGTGAGCGAGGTCGAATACTTAACTGAATTTGGATGTCTATTTGTGTGTTCGGGTGTTTTTTTGGGATGTCTGTTTGTCTATCTGGGGTTTTTTTGTTTGTTTGTTTGTTTGTTTGTTTGTTTGTAGCGTTTGTAATTATTTTCTGCATTCTTCACACTAAAAGAACTTTCACAGTGGAATATTACGACAATTGACTTTGTGTTGTTCATGTATTGCTCGAGACTACTAGCCTTACAGACCGGGCTCCCTTACTGCTTCTACTAAAAATAAACTAAAAATAAACATTGTGTGTTTGCCTGTTTGGCACACGATAACGTTCACACTTTTTTTCTGATTTGGTTGAAATTTCATGACACGGGAACACTGGTGCATGAAATAAACGAGTTCGAAGAAATAAAATTCCTAACTAAAATATTTTCGTAGATATTCGAGTTTTAGCCCGATTTTTAGTTTAGTAGGAGCCCGGTCTGTAAGGCTAGCGGTTTCGAGCACTACATGAACAACTAAAAGCCACTTGCTATAATATGCAACGGCGAAAGTTCTTTTAGTATGAAGAAAGCAAATGTACAAATCCTACAAAAAAAAAAAAAAAAAAACCATTACTACCAATTTCACACGCTTGGAAACGACGCAGTCGCTTCTTTTAGCATTCCTACAGCAAAACTCGCACGTGGTTCTAGAGCTATCCATCCATATGCAATTATGCATTGCTAAAAATCGGTGTTGGATTCCTACAGGTTAGAAAGCATATATGCGAATGGGTTACGAAAAATATTCTGAATTAAACTTTGCAACACAATGGACAGCACAATTACTTGCTTGGCCGAGTAATGTGATCTCCAAAACTTAATTATAGGCCTGGTACCTAGTACCCCTATAAATTTTAGCCAGTACAATAGACCGATTCGGAAACTATTTTGTTCATGTATCATGTGAGCAGCACTTATTTCATTTTTCTGAGTGAAAAATGTGTTATATGCATTTTTCCTTTTATTGGCTCTTCTGATATTCTTTCCAAAGTCAGATAACGTATAGGACTTGTAAATCAAAAATACTTTGGAAAGAAGAGCACAAAAGCACAGAAAATTAATTTATTATTTATTAAATTTTTGAAATTCCAGTGAAACCAGGTGCTGATCACATGACACGTGAACAACACGGAGTTTGCGAATTGGGCAGTTGTGTCTGATGTGGTTTGCATGCAAATTTAGCCTATGAAAAGTTCAAAAGTATAAGCAAAAATTAAATACGTATTAAGTGGGGATGTAGTCAGGTTTTCTACTTTAGATGATTTGCCAAGTCTGGTTTTTCAATTGCAAAAGCATCTCAACATCACCTACTGTTGAATTTTACTTGTCACCAAAGTTGTCGACCCCTGCTTATGTCCGCTATCTTGTTTTCAAAATGGCCGCCTCCAAAAGCCTAAAATGTGTTATAACCCTACTTTAAATTCGGCTAGAGATTTCGTATTTGAGTCTTCACCCACATTTTCGATGCAGAGGATCATGAAAATGATGACGTTAAGGTAATCCAAGATGGCAGACATCAAATATCAAAATAGCCGCCTCCGAATGCCTGAAATACTTTATAACTCGACTAAATTCATCTAGAAAACTCGATTTTGAGTCTACACTCACACTTTAGATGTAGAGGATCGTGAAAAAGATGACATAGAGACAATCCGAACCACTCAACTTGGTGGCCTCCTTACCAGTTTTTGGCTTTGTTTATTTTGCTTTGTTTTTATACTTGGTTTATTTTCGTGCATTGGACGTGAATACAATTTCTTTGCAACATTGTTTAGATTTATCGTGATACGCTAGTGTGTGTCTAGGCACGCACGTCAGTATACACGTTGTCATTGTCCGAACTTTAGCCGTCCAATGAGAGACGATGCCTTCAATACTAACAATGGTTATAACAATATTTTCGTAGTCACGCGCCCTCCCACGCCACCCCGTTACGCCGCAAGGCTCCAAACCATAAAAGGTACGCAGTTCGTATTGTACTGCACCCATTCGTCCAATTTCATAGCTGGAAGCCTTCCCGTTATCTCAGTATCGATGAATAATCACCCTATGGGATTTAACATAGGGATGAGCAGACTAGCTAGCTAGTAGTAACACATTTTCAACGTTATTGAGGGTCAGATTTTGCATTGAAAGCAGCTTAGCTGGCATTCCTACACGAGTTAATTTTTTTCAGGTGGGTCATTCTCTCGATTTCAACACAATTTAAGCTTTTGTACCGCATTATTATTTTTCCCCAAGTACCTGTAATGTGCCCAACTATGCTTCAGGATGTAAGACACTGACGCTATGGCGTCGCGCTACAATGGTTTACAACCTCGACAATTGAATTGATGTGATGTTTGTTGTGATGTTTGTTGCATAACTTGGCATGACACACTAGCGTAAGTCTAGATATACCACTTGTTCTGTCCAGAATTATTGTGTGCTGAACGTTTTTGCTTTATATTTTTATTTTTATTTGTTCACGTTTAAGGAATTACAGCCAAAAAACTGTTTTACCCCTTTTTTTTTTGGGGGGGGGGGAGAGGGTTGGGGAGTGGCATGAAAATTTGGGTCCTGGGATTTTTAGACTCCTCAACCAATGTACTAACTGAACCAATGTACTAACTGAAACCAAAGGGGCACATTGGTTGACAGGTGTGAAATAAATTGGCATTCTTTACATCTCCCCTACCCCACTATCTATAAAGTCGAGTTGTATCGTATTTTAGGTGGCCATTTTGATATTGAATTCGGCAATCTTGGATAGTCTGTCATCTTTTTCACGATTCTCTACATCTAAAATGTGAGTGTAGACTCAAAAACGAGTTCTCTAGGTGAATTTAAAGTCTAGTTATTGCGTATTTTAGGTGTTTGGAGGCGGTCATTTTGATATATAATGTCCGCCATCTTGGATTACCTAAACGTCATCATTTTCATGATCCTCTGCATCGAAAATGTGGGTGTAGACTCGAAGACGAAGTTTCTAGCTGAATTTAAAGTCGAGTTATAACGCATTTTCGTGTTTGGAGGCGGCCATTTTGAAAAACAAGATGGCGGACATAAGCAGGGGTCGACAATTTTGGTGACAAGTAAAATTCAACACTAGATGATGTTAAGATGCTATTGCAATTAAAAAACGAGACTTGGTAAATTTTCTAAAGTAGGTGTCAAAATGTAACTGCTCCTGACTGCAGTCTTTTACATTTCTGAGCGAACGAAGCCGAATACCCTACTGTATTCTGATTTATGCGTCTGTTTGCCTGCCTGTTTATCTGTCTGGTGTTTATATCAGTGAGGGATATGATAGCGTATGCAATTTTGTTGGCATTTGCTTCAAAGTTTATGACACACAGCTTTGCCGCACGAAAATTTGGAGTTCAACGATGAATGAATGCATCATCCATACATTCGATTTTTCGTATTTGCTTTTTTCTTTGCCTTTTGGGCTAAGGTTGAAGTCACGGTAAAGGAGGCTGTTTGCCGTAATTATCGGGTTAGCTTGGAATACCGCAAATACTATTGTAATGTTTAGAATTGCCTGCCACCTGTCGTTTTAGCGGCTACCGTTTCAGTTATTGACATCTGCTGAATCGGATTCCGCCCGTTTGCCATAATCCCGTTTGCCATAATCGCGTTTGCCATAATCCCATTTGCCATAATCGCGTTTGCCGTAATCCCGAAAGACCTGAATAGCTTAGCCCAGTAGCCATAATCTCGTTTGTCATACGTGTCCGTTTGCCATAAATCCTATATCAAGTCTCATTTCAAATGGAACTCTGAAAGACTTAACATTAAAAACTACGTATGGATTATTCACTCCTGGTGCCGAGTTCTGCGCCATCTGTTGACAAAACTCGTTACTGTTTGTCATTAAAAAAAATTATGGATAATTAATGAGCACATGTACTTATTTAGTGTGGGCCAAAAAAAAAACCCGTTTGCATATCAAAGTTTAATCACAATAATCTTTTTTTTTGGCTGGGGGAGGGGGCAGACTGAGAGTATTACGTGGGCTTGCCTGTAAAGGAAAATTTTGTCCCCCCCCCCCAAAAAAAAATGGTAAATTAAACTTTCACAACATAGGTAGCCTACCACTTTTCTGAATCCAAAATTCAATATTGGAATCCGAAAATGTTGGTTCTGTTTCGAAATGCTTGAAAATACAGAAAATTGTCCACTTTCGTTCAGTGCATAATGTTGCCCCATGTATAAGTAGAAGTTTCATGTGTGGTATCATGACTACACTATTTTTATTGTTTTTAAACCATCTTAGAAAAAAAGTTTTTTTTTAAAGTTAGAAAAAATTTCAAGTTAACATCGAAATTAAAAAAAAAAAAGTTAAGTTTTAAAATGTCCAAATAACATTTGTCAACAGATGGCTCAGCAACTCGGCACCAGGAGTGAACAATCAGTGCGCAGTAGTTTTGGACGGCTACGAACATTCTTTCTTGAAATTAAGTTTTAGGACGACGTCGTCAGATCCATCGGTATAGCAAACGGGATTATGGCAAACGGGAAATTATGGCAAACGGGAAATCCAGCAGAAGAGGGGAAGAGTATAATTTCGAGCAAACGGGAAAATGCAGAAGAGCTGGGACGATTGCCATAAAATCGGTCGTCGAACAGGATTATGGCAAACGGGATTATGGCAAACGCACCGTAGCCGCTGAATCAGGTTGGCATATCGTCTTTTGTCAGTTTTTAGTTTTCCCTTCCACTTACGTTTAGTGTGGGTTTAAATTTGGTTGTGTGTTAGTGGCTCAACAGGGTGCTTCGTGTTCTGCTGTTTTTGCAATAAATCTTGTGTTAATACTATTTGACTAATTTACTCCATAATAAAACAATTCCGAATGCAAACCTATTTACGTTGCCTTTTGGTCTTATATGTCAGACTGCCTGAGCGGGGAATCTAACCCACGATCTTTGAAATCAAAGGCCGAGGTCCTCCCGCTGAACCATACCGACAAGGCTGTGTTAGTATGGCTCAGTGGTAGGACCTCGGCCTTTGGTTTCATAGGTCGTGGGTTCGATTCCCCGGTCAGGCAGTCTGACATATATGTCCAAAAGGCAACGTAAATAGACTTTCATCCGTATTTATTTAACCCATCTTGGGCCGTTGGCTTTCCGTCCTGTACAAAACAAGTCCTGTTTCACACAATTTTTTTTTAATAAGTCGAAAACCAAGCGTTTTTTGTTGTTGTATTTTGTGCCAATCGATATTAGACTGTAACGTTCTGCACGTCTCCAATCCTTAGAGCTGTTGAGCACTTTGTCGTTTTGTGGAGAATAACCTGCGGGGATACGGGGAAACAAAGTTGCTTCGTCATTAGAGTAATCAGCGAGGTGATCCATTAAATATTCGATGAAACTAGATTTAGTGAAAGCTTCTTTTTTTAAATTTTTTCATTTAAGTTGTTGTTCAACAAACAGCTAATCACTAAGACAAAGACCGAGTTACGATATTCTGTAATGAAAATTAGAAGCTGCAATTTTTTTTTGTTTTCAGTCTTGTAACTCACGTTATCGACCGCCAACAGTTCTTTTACCTATTACGAAATGGTTACAATAATCTCATCTCACAGTATTCGGAAAGGGAAGGGACCTGGGAATGTGCTTGTGCTCATGTTAATTGCGTCACGTAAAATATCTACGGCATGTAGCAAAATTGTCCCTCTCCTACCTAACGTAACCAAAGTAAAAGTTGAAAGGACGTTAATCCGAATATTTCTGGTTTTCAATTGTAGGCAATGGTATGGCGTGATTAGTTCACTCATAATTTTTTTTTAACATTTCCAAGGCCACTACGAAGCACAGAAAGAGTTTGTGTGTAGTTGGCATGTTTTAACACAAAAGTCTTCTTACATAAACATATGCATAACACTGAAAAGTATTCATAGAAGATTCTTAGAAGTTTACAGTATGTTTAACAGTGGACAGACTGTTTGGATGAGTTAAAGTAGCACTATTACCGATCGAAAGCCTGCAGAATCTAGCAATGTGTAATGGTATCTATATTACTAACTAAAGGTTGCTTGCATCAAGCGATGAAATACACCACGCCCTTTCTTTTAACGAATAAGACATTCCTCGAGCCTGTTTAATTTATTCCTTACTTATTCCTTACTTAGTTATTCCTTACTTTTTATTTATTTAATTTTATTTATTTTATTTATTTATATAATTTATTCCTTACTTTTTGCATGATCTCCCACTTCCTGGGGTTCTCGAGATAAATGACCTAGGTGTCCACCTGACATCAGACTTAAAGTCATCAACACACTGCAACCTTATTGTTGCAAAAGCTTTTGAACGTCTTGCTATCGTGGAACGTTGCTTTTTGTCCGGTAACATCCTTGTAAAGACATGGGCCTTTAAGGTTTTTGTACCAAACCAATATCAGCGTCTGATGAAAACTTATCTGGTCAGTGATTGCATCGTCGCACACAAGATTCTGGCTCATTTGCCGTATAGCAGTACTAGCAAAAGTTAAGAGACAATTTTTTTATATATACATATAATGTGCAGTACAGTGGATATTGTTCAGTACACTACGCATTCAGATTTTTTAGTAGTGTCCTTTTGGTATGTCTGCCGTTCAACTGCATACGTCAATTGCAGATTTTTTTTTGTTCTACCATACGACAAGTCGAATTCCTAATTCAGTGTAGTGCATCCTATTCTTTGTTTATGTTGTCAAGAATATATTACGATTGCATTTTCTCATCTTACAGGTACACTCCACTTCCTGTTCTGACCCTGCAGAGGAAACAGTCGATGCAGCTTCTTTAATCATCATTGAAGGTGGGGACAGTCCCGTTACTCTGCAACAATACTTGATGTCCATAGTATTTATGCCCCAATGTCTGCGTCTTCTGTGCATCACCAATCTCTTTTGCTGGATGTCTCTCGTCTGTTATTCTTTGTATTTCACTGATTTCGTGGGCGAGGCCATCTTCAAGGGAGATCCTCAAGCACCACTCGGCTCTGCCAAACACGTCCTCTACGAGCAAGGGGTCCGTTTTGGATGTTGGGGAATGGCTCTTTACTCCTTGTCCTGCTCAGCCTATTCCTTCATGATTGACAAGTTCATCCAAAGATTTCGTAAGTACATGAGACACTCGTCCCCAGTGGCACACCGAGGAATTTTGATTGGGGGGAGCTAAGGGACCGGCCATTATTTATCACTAGGAGGAGGGGAGGGGGGGAGGAAATATGGGGGGGGGGGCTCATGCATTTTTTAGGTCGCGACAAAAGAGAGCACAAAAAACTAACTAAACTGGAAGAAAAAGCCATTTTTGGAGCTCAATTGTTTATTACGTATACGTTTATGATTAAAAGAAAATAGGCATAACCCCTTGCTTCTTAGTAGCCACGAGTCGTCCATGAATATTTAGTAGCTGCATTAGGTTTGTTAATCTAGAAAAGCGCACAAATGAATGTTTCGTATCCCATCGTATCCCACGAGTTGTGGTTGAATGCATGAGCCTTACCTTCAGTGGAATGAATCAGGATTACAGGTTCAAAATTTCTCGTGGAGACAAGGCAGACAAACATGAGAAGCTCCTATGCTCTGCTTTCCATCACCATAGCTTCCTTATTTATATGGACAAAGATTTAATGCTCGGTGGTTTCCGTTGCATGCGAGTCGCGTTGCCAAGACCGTCAAAAACTGCCGCGAGGCCCGCTGACAGCACGAACCACGAAGTACGAATTACGCCACAGCATAGCATTCTTTAGTGTTAGTGGGGCACACAAGAACGTGGTATCTTCTCATTATTAGATTTCCCGGTGTTGCGTTGTCAAACTTTATTAATTGAGTGTAAACGCAGTTTTTTAAGTTTAAAATCCGCGCATCACGCGTCACGAGTACCTTTCACAGTTTAGTCCGTATGCTAGAGCAGTTCTTTTTGTGGCGTGTTCGCAGCGCGACTGGTAGCAGAATTGGAGGCTAAGGGCGCGTTTACGCAACAACTCGCTTTTGCATTCTCGCAGCGAGAATTTAATCACAATGGCAAAGTTATCGTTGCCATGGTAACAACGTTATCTGGATTAGCTAAATCCGACGTCGTTTGAGTAAATGCTTTAAGTCTTATAATCCGTGGCAATAAGATAATGAATTCCTCCTGACGAAATATTCACAGTCCCTTCTGAACTCGCATTATTCAGTCTATTCATTGCGAGTCGTCATAGCTAAAACGGCCACCATGTTGGAATTTCAGACGATTTCTAGCTTCTAGCTGCGAGAATGCAAAGGCGAGTTGTTGCGAGTTCGAGTGGCTGATGCCTCGAAGTTCTATTGCCAATTAGTCTATAGCACGTGAGGGTCCCCCTGGCACCACACGTTCTGCGCAGAAACTTGTCGTATTCATGTACTACTGTTCTTCTGCTTCTCTGCCTTCAGATTGATAGCAGAAACAACAACATGATTACATGACTGGGAGAACAAGCTTCAGTGGTTTTAAACAAGATTTTAGTGATGCGTTGTGCAAAACAGGGGAAAAGCTTCTCATCCTGTGCTGGTGTCTGTCAGTCTGTCTGTCTGTGTCCATGAGAACCCGATTCATTCAAACTTTCCACATGCATTCTGTGTGCCATACTAGCATAGCAGGACGACCCAGCTTCGCTCGGATGGAGAAGTTTACCCATTACTAAACATTTAGCCTACCCTGAAATTCCAATGAAGGGAAATGAATTGGCAGTCACTGGATCCTACGACGGATGTTTGTTTCGATTGCAATATTTGGTAAAAATTGATGCGGTCTCCATCCCAAACAAAAAAAAATGACATTTTAAGTTTGGTTAATGCGGAATCATAAAATATAATTATATACCTGGGTTCGGTTTAGATTTTCGCGTTAACGACGGAATTAGCTTTATTCGTCGAATAAATTGGGATAACAGACGCAATGTTTCCCCCTCCTCATCTATTTTACCATTAGAATGTGAAGAGCAAGATTAAAAGATACACCTCCCAACATACGAACATTCCTGTATAGGTTTTAACCTAATAAATAGTTACGACGTTTGCAAAGAAGGCTTCTGTGAGATTTTTTGTTGTTGTTTAGAATTAAAATAGAATAAAAATTAAACTTGTTTTATTTTTTTTTGCGCAGTTTCCATTAACGTACAGCCCTAAATGTACAGCCTTAAATGTACAGCCCTTTAATGTAGAGCCCTAAATATGAGAAATGACATATTCTATTAACAATTAAACGTTTAAGGCTTTACGAGTACATGTCATTACACCTTTTTTAAAGCCTTGATTTTTTAAATCCATAAAACAACTTAAATCTCATTCGTATTTGACATTGTAAATAGATTATTCCTCAGGTTGAAATGTGTAATTTCTGGAAAGCATCTTTGACTGTTGACTGTATTGATAACTAACTACAATTGATTTTTTTTAGGAGCAAAACAAGTGTACATTTGTGGCCAATTGATCTACTGTATTGGGATGGTGATTATGGCAGTATTGCCACACAAAATATGTGTGATCCTGTTCTCATGCACAGCTGGTGTTATGTATTCTACTCTTTTCACCATGCCATACCTTCTGGTCGCTCACTATCATGCCAACAATATGGTAAGTAAGCAGAAAAACAATGTGGTTTACCAGTAATTTCAGTAAATAGTACCAAAAACCAAAACCGGTAAAAGGGACCCCCACGTTTTCTATGGTTCCGCACTTCAAAGGAGTGATATCAGCACACCAAAACATTCGCCAAGTTAGTCCCACCGACTAATAGTTGAAGGTTAAATGAAAACTATAACATTGCTACTTTCAAATTTTCATGTTCAAAATTCGATGCGATTAACTTGGTGAATGTTTTGGTGTGTTGATAGCATTCCTTTGAAGGGCCAAACCATTTGGAACTGGGCGGTCCTTTTACCAGATTTGGTTTTTGATATAATATCACTTCTTTTTTTCTCTTTGTGTTAATTGTGTATTAGACTCAACTCAACCAGTCTCCAGATGTGTAATAATGTCCCATGTAAACAATCGGTTGAGTAGCTACTTTACAAATATTTTAATTTCATGTCACTCCTTTGAGAGGCCGAACCATTCTCAACTAGTTGGCCTCTTTACCAGTTTTGGTTTTATTTTGACATTTGGTTCATTCATTGTGAATTGGACGTGGATGCAATTTCTTTGGCATAGATTAATTTGCGTCTAATTATTATTCAGTAGCCTTATTGATGCCCAAGTAAGGAATCAAAGGAAGTACCTTGAGTAATGGACAAAAGGTTCGGCGGCCTGGCTAACTAGTTAAGTGTGATACCACACGCAGAGTGAAATTGTGCTTTAAAACAACGTTCTCGTCAAGGAAGCGTAACGTCATGGTAGACTTATTTTAAATACCATGAATAAACCTAATGTAGGATCAGAGTAAACATATGCATAGTATTGCAGTTCAGGATGTGGCAGGAACATCAGAATGGAGCCAATCTTAAAGCTTCAATTTCCGTAGAACTAAAAATTACGCCGTAAGTGTATACGGTAGTGTGAGATGGGATTGGTGGAATTGAAGTTTACTGCGGTTGCCGTTGGGACCAGACGTCAACAGTGTAAGGGTAGATACTAATGAAGTAAGTAAGCAAAAAAATTCATTGGTGCTCTTAAACGTCATGTGGATGGTGAGAAAATTTTATAGGAAAACAAAATACAGCAGGAATGTGTATTTGAAATTTAGTTTTCTAATATTAATACATTTCGGTGTTCATCATGGTTGAGTTGAAGAAATTGATCCTGTTGGTGATGCAGGGACTCGGCATCGCTCATGCATCGCATGGATAGAGAGTACTATACATATAATGAAAGGGGTGAACAATCCGGTTTTTTTTATAATCACTATTAGCATCGTACACGGCTTCGCCCGGGGATTTGTTTGACCCGTGGTTGTTTCCCAGTATTTGTTCGGTGCTGCCTGATCGTTCACTGCAACAGTCCATTTTTGTTTGTGTAACACTCCCCCTCTCCGCCAATCCTCTCCCTCCCCTCTCCCCTCTTCCTTTTATTCCGTCCTCTCCCTCTCATCTTGGTTTCCTTCCCTTCCTCCTCTTTGCTATACGTAGTTGAATATGGATGGTTATTTGAATTAATAGCAAACACTCCCAGAAATTCCCTTTTAGGTTGAGTTAATGCGTAATCGTATGCTTAATGGTAACAGCTCACTCCCCCCCCCCCCCCACTCCCAGTCTTTCGCTGTGGCTTTTGCGATGCGTACCGTGTGAAAAAGAAGTGTGCATGACGTCATGTAATACTTGCCCTTGAGATTACCACGGTGTTTGGTTAGAAGGATAATTGTTAGAGCAAATTGTTAGTCGAGGCAACAAAGTGCCAATTTCAACTTCTTTTCAGGGCAACAACGTCCCAGTTTCAACTTCATGCCAAAGAATTGACACACTCGCACGTTTTCATTGTTCTCCTTCCGGAAGTCGTCGTTGCAGTTGCTTCATTTCTGCTATGAGACTTTGGTTTATAATGTAAAGATTATAATCACTAAAACTCGGGCTGCGTCTTTATTGTTAACTTGTCTCAAGTTTTAAGTCATTATTTGTAGCACTACGTTGTCCAGAGCGATATGAGAAGCTTTTAAGTTTTCAGTTTCCCACTCAATTTCCGGTATATGGCCGGGGCTTTTACCTCAATGTTAAAGCGCTTCTCAGATCGCTCTGGACAACGTAGTGGTACAAATAGTGACTTCGAACGTGAGACAAGTTATCAATAAAGACGTTCACCGCGAGTTCCAGTGACGATAGTAGCGCATAAGTGTAAAATTTAATAACGCTCAATACAGGTACGAATTGTTCTGCAATATGACTTCCGGCTGGTTTCACCCCTTTAATTATGTGTGTAGTACTCTGTATCCATGCGGCACATGAGTGACGACGAGTCCCTGTGGTCGGTGACAGAAAAAAAATGATCCTGATAAAGTTCTTACCAGTCAGTACTGGCCAGGGTAATGTGAAAAACTGCTAATCCTTTTCTGTGACTATGTGACCTACTTTGGCTTATGCTTAACATTATCTTGGCCCCAGCTCCTGCTTTGACGGAATGTTCACGGTTCGAATCCCCTGGTTTGCCCCTTCCCTTATCAGATGTCATTCTTCTTCTAAAACGGTTAAAACAGTTAAAAATTGAGGCGGTTTATCTACTTATTAGTTTGCCTCAGCTGACATAAAAAAAAATCACCTAAGGGAGAATATTGAACTAAGTAAATAAACAATAAAATTGTTAAATAAAGAACAAATCATAAGGTAAAAGGTTAACGACACAAATACTTTGCATTAAAGACTTGGCGTTGAGAGAATACAAGATACACACTAGTGTGAGAAAGAAAAAAAAAAGACAACTGCCCCGACTGGGATACGCACCTAAGACTTTCCTCTTATTAGCCAAGCGCTCCAACCACTGCGCTACCGTGGCTAATACTGGCTGTCTCAGATTAGTATATCTAATTGTATTATCACAAGGCCAGTCTTTAACACAAGGTATTTGCGTCGTTAACTCTTTACCTTGTGCTATATTGTTTATTTATTACTTGCATTGTTTCTAGTGTGGAAGCCAAGAAGCAAGTTGCTTTCCCTCCTTGTACATGTTTGTGGCCTTTAGGCTACCACTGAGAAAGATTGAACAGTTACTAAGCTCAGCTGGAGCATGCAGCCAGCATAACCCCAGTAGCATAGTGGATAGAGCATCCTGGTAGTAAGGGAAGTCCTGGATTCGTGTCCCCATCGGGGCAGTTGTCTTTGCTTTTTTTCCTCAGGTTAATTTCACAAGGGCAGTCTTTAATGCATACTGTTTGCTTCGTTAATAATTATTGTGGTAGAAATTTGCATGACTGAAGAGGAATTACATTCCAAGATACTGTTACATACGTAAGAGTTTCCAACACAGAGTAAACCTTACTTTATCAAATTATAACCTTTTCCATTTCATTTTGTTTCAGTTTGGTGTCGATGAATCATCAACAAAAAGTCCTTTGAGTGGATCGGTTCGTGGATTGGGTACCGATGTAGCCATCGTCAGCAGCATGGTGTTCCTGGCTCAGTTTCTTCTCAGTGCTGTAATGGGTTCTCTAGTAAAAGCAGCTGGTAGTACCATTGCCGTAGTCTGCTCGGCTGCTGTTCTTAGCTTCTGCGGAGCTGTTTCTGCAACGCAAGTCATTTACTTGGACTTATAAAATTGCTGAATCGAGATGTACGTGGTTTTTGACAACTGAACCATTTATACCTCCCAGACGTTACTTTGTTGAAATCTTCAAAATGTTAAGACACTTCTTACAGTGAATGCAGAAAAATAGCGCCTTCTGTGGAGACAGGATCCGTGAGTGATTTTTAAGGTCCGTTCCTCGGAATTGAAAAAGCCTACGTTTTGCAAAATTCAGCAAGTTTTGTGAACTTTGCATAACTCCCTTTAAACGAATTGCAGTTGTGCAGTGTAAGATCATGTACACTCTGTTGTTTACTTTGCAAATTTTGAGGGTAAAATGTGTAGCTCATTTAAAAAAAAAAACAATAACATGAAGATTCGTGAAGATACGAATTCAAGGCAGAGTTAGAAATCCGTCGAACAAATTGTGGAAGTAATCTGGTCACCTCAACAGTCCTAGGAACTTAAAAAACCTTAATTACATAATATAAAAAAATATAAATAAAAATGAATAATAAAAATAAACAAAAAAATTAAGAAAGAGTTCCAGTACAAAAACATAACAATAGTAATGAATGACTAGTACAAGAGTGAAAAATTGAAACTGGCTGAAATTTTTTTGTTTGCTGAGCGAAACGAGGTATTAAAACTTTAATATTCAACTGATTTTGGATTTTGTGTATCGGTTTGTGTGTTTATCTGTGACGTGTTTATCAGTTTGGCAAGGATAACGTTCGCCATTTTGTTCTGATTTGGTTTAAAGGGCAATTACATCCATTTTGACATGCATGCTTTACTTTTGGATCATTTACACAATTACTAAACACAAGAATTGCGGTAAGAATACGTTACGTACGTCCGATACAACAATTTAATTATTGCACCACCAAAACACGACATGGAGACCGCCATTGTGTTGCTGGAACGCGCAGAAATTAATGCCGACTGATGTCGGTCGCTCTTCGATTTCGACTCGCAGCCGATTGAGATAGCTCTATTGGCTGTGAGAGCTCGAGTGTCTGACGGCCTTAGCTGGCCGACAGTTGTAGTGGCCAGCTAAGGCCGTCGGACGCTGGAGCTCTCACAGCCAATAGAGATATCTCAATCGGCTGCGAGACGAAATCGAAGAGTGACATCGGCATTAATTTCTGCGCATTCCAAGCAAAACAATGGCGGTCTCCGTATCGTGTTCTGGTGATGTAATAATTAAATTGTTGTATTGGACGTACGTAACGTATTCTTGCCGCAGTTCTTGTGTTTAGTTATTGTGTAAATAATCCAAAAGTAAAGCATGCATGTCAAAATGGATGTAATTGCCCTTTAAATTTCGTGACTTGGGACCATTGGTGCAAGCAAGAAACTCCTACCTCAAATACTTTAGGGGTCGAAAGTCGAGGTAGAGAACTAGGAAGACATCGTAGAACGGGAGCAGCAAAGCACTACCCTATGGTGTAGATTTTTGCCCTGTAAAGAGAAAAAAAAATGAATTACAGCATATCTCACTCGGCTGATATATATCCATTATATCCTTAACCCCCAATAATCAATTATTGTAAAAACTGACAAACCATTTTACTAGCCAAAGTAACACTTGAGGCAAAGGTAACGCTTGAGGTTCATCGACCTTTAACCCCTCCCAACCCATGTGTACATACGTCGTTAACACGGTTCGATCTTGCATCCTTTTGGCCCGGAGACCAAGCCTTTTAACAACTCGGCTATGGTTTGCTCGCTTCATCTCTGGACGTAGTTACTTTTAGCCTTCTTGCATCCTAGTGTAAGCGGGGTTAATTGTTTTTGTTGTGTAGCTCTAGTACACATTTTACTGCTAAATGCATTAGTATGTATCCAAACAAGACGTGTTGAATCGACCTCTAATAAAACCAGCAGTGAAAATCATACACCAGCAATAACATAGAACATTAAGCCATCTTCGTGTACTTCTGATTCAACTGGGTGGCATGAATTCGAATTCGAATTGGCGACTCAGCCCTCCACCAAATCATTCATCGATGTGCTCAACTCACTTGTCCCAGCCAGTCTGGCCCAACTCGCCCATCCAACTCGTCTGGCCCAACTCGTCCACCTTAATAACATTATCTTGCGCGGTTTTTCTTGAGTCCTCTCAGGAATTTTACCTTCGACTACTTCTACCATTTGTGATTCACTGCGCAGGATAACTGATCATTCGGCACTATCTTAGTTAGAGAAACCATTGGGCAAAGTAGCCTGATGGTTAGCACAACTATCTCATGTGGCAAAAATCCCGAGTACAAGCCTGATCTTAGCCACCCTTGGCATTTTCGGGAAGAGAAGGGCCATGTAATGTCATGTGCTCATGTTGCTTGTGGCAAGTAAAAATCCCTAGGAATTTCCAACCGGAATTACGTAGTAAAGTTGTCCCTTTCACCTTCTGGCACAATAACTTTGGCGGGGAGCACGTCAAACCTCCACAAGAGTTAGAGCCAACTGTGGCCGTTTTTGTTGAGGATTTGTTAGTTTAGGTTCAGACAGTACATCTGCACTAAGGTGGAGCCTAACCACGCGATTGAAGGAAGGAAAGACTTTACCTTAGTGCTGGGATATCGTCTGTAGTCAGACTAGGGATTCAGCGGTGAACCTGTTACCTCTTACATGATCCTGTTAGCAGTAGAATAGCTTATTTCATTATACTGCATGGTAATCTTAATGCATCTTTGAAGATTTTGCGACAATGTATTTTTTTCTAAAACAACGAGCAACGTTCCCTGGCTCGACTGTTTACTGCTTTCCCTAACGAAGCCAGGAATGTGATGCAACGGATGTCATTTCTTTGGTTGACTGCAAAGCCCTCACCCAATAGATTGTTGATCTGCATTGCATTCTGGGCAGACTCAAGAAGAAAACGTGCCGGGAATAATAATGGGTTCAGTGGATCATCTTTATGTCGTTGGACGAGTGAGCGTATATACAAAGGTGGTAAGTCAGTGATTTGATGAAATGCTGATACTCTAATTCGAATCAGTCACGTCACCTGAATGAAGCGAAAGTGCATATGTGCTACGTTATTTCTAGTGTCTAGTTTTCACAGTGGTTTGTTGCTGACCTACCTTTGACGGATAAGAGGTCTGTGTAGTTTGAATAGCATCCAAATGACTATCGTCACAGTGATATTATTATATCCAACTCAGCCTCAATATGCTAGTTGGTTGAAACAATGATTAGTAATGTAAGCCTAATATAAAACTACTGAATCGAAATGGATGCTAGCTTTGTTATTCTGAATTTTGTTCAGCGTAAATAAACATTGTATTTACGTTTTATGTATAACTGTATAAATTATAAACTTTGACTTTGTATAAGTAGGCATTCCTACAAACAAGAACCAAAAAGAACTGACTTGAGATACTACCAGAAATTAAGCCAGATATCGCTTTCTAAGGGCATGTCTGTGAAACAACTCGCAACATAAATTTTTTTGCTCATTAGTTTCTACTTAGGCAATACTAAATTCGCTAGTTGCTTCTCGCCTTTAAGGGAGCATGTGGCTTTCGAGTTGTCTGTATCTGGTAACCAAAGCAACGATGCGAACGAAGATCCTCGCCTCATGGCTCGAAACATGCAGTATGATGCATGCGGCATGGTATGACGGCGTCAATTTATGACAAAAAAATAATAATCCCTCCCTGCACTACAAAATAGTGGACTAATTTCTGAATGTCAGCATTCGATGGTTTATCTTTGATTTGACAGCCTCGAAATGGGTGCCATGTTGAATTTTAAATTCTCGCTGCAAGATAGTATGTTTTCTAGCGTCCTTCAACCACCCACGGGTGTACCACAGTACTGGTGGGATCTTGTGCGAAAAATAACCGTGTGGGAGCATTTTGGACAACATGGCCACTGAAAATGGCGCTGACTTGTCCTGTTGCTGCTTTCTGCCAGTTGTGGGCTTTAGTTACAGATTACATGGACTTGTTGACTTTAAAACTTTGTAAGTGGCAGTGTAACAATTAAAAAAGTTACTGAACACTGGTTTTAAAGCTAGTAAAAATGTATCGTGCAAAGCTGCGTAAAATTAAAATTATTATTTTGAAAACTGCCAATAGATGTCACGACCTACGTACAAACGCCCGTTTTACTGGCTGGCTGTATTGATAAACGTCACTCTGTCGCTTACCAACGTCTTCGGCAATGTCGCTTGGTGGTAACCATATTGTCTATCTCCCTAATGTTGTTATAGGTCAGGCCGGAGAGTTTACTGGTTATGGAACACTGCCAGAAGTAGTTCTTTGTGTGAGAATACTCAAACTTTGGAAAGAGCGAGACAGTGTTGTAGCGGTATTCAAAATTATTGTTTGATTATTGTTTGTGTGAAACCGTGGTTTTACCTGGGGATGTAGGGTGTCGGTGGCCCAGACGCCAAACGCGGTGTTCTGAATTCAGTGTGGAAGCGGTATTAGTGGCACCCACAGATGTTAAGTTGCGGTTACTAATATGACATTATTCAAGAAGGCTACATATCAACAACGATAGTCAGTTCACACAGTATTAGGACTGAAATAAAAATGAAAATGAACTTTTCTACACGCCTCGTTTAAATTCGAATAAATTCATCGTATGTCGTAATGCACTCTTTTGCATGCTAGTAGATGCAATTATGCCCGAAATTCCACTAACTTCGCTTAGTCTAGGCTAGGATTGGTTAGAATGCTACACCGTTGTTTACTTTCTAAGCTCTAAGACCAAACCCCCATCGCACTTTTCATATTGCCAAGAAGACAAGTGTACAGCAGGTGTGTGTGTGTGTGTGTGGGTAACCTTCGAGC
Source organism: Lithobius niger (assembly GCA_023313725.1). Taxonomy (NCBI): domain Eukaryota; kingdom Metazoa; phylum Arthropoda; class Chilopoda; order Lithobiomorpha; family Lithobiidae; genus Lithobius; species Lithobius niger. The sequence goes on from JAHWFP010081277.1 coordinate 36,404, forward strand.
TCGTTGTTTGTTTTATACCATTTACTGCCGTTTGTGTTAATATTATTTTAAAATTTATTGCACGCCATTGTTTTGTCTCCCTATGACAGAATAAAACGATGGTCTGATCAATTGTCTTCCATTTATATTGTAACAAAGTGACCAAACAAAACTATAATCTTACACAAATACGTGAAAATGCATATTTCAAAGCCGTATTGTGATATTTGTGAATAAACTATTAAAAAGTGTGCGTTGTTAATGTACGATGATATAAAATCTACCCAGTTGCGGGAGTGGTTAAATAATGAGATACTATATTTGATATTATGTGTAAAACTATATAATGGCACCATAGCAATGTTGATTTGTTAGCTGTTAATCATTTCATGTTGTTTAGTCGCAAAGATTGAATTTGTGTCACCTGGTATATCAAAAGTAAAATCTAGTAAACAAGTACATAAGTGGCATGTGTGTTATTTATTAATAGAAATACTTATAGCTTGGTGTCGACTTAAAAAAAAATCTTAATTAGTCATTCTTACTTACAAATAAAGGCCAGCGTCTTGTTAGAAGAGAAAATAAAATGAGAATGGCAGTGAAACAACATTACGGAATTAGCAACTACATATCCTATTGCTTTCAGTGTTTGGTTTTCTCCTATCTCTTCCCTTTAATGTCCTCACGTCATTTACTTATCTGAGATTTGTAAACCGTGTCCTTGCAATAAAAAGTATATTCTTGGTTTATTTCATTAGTCTTCTTGGTAATTTGCGTTACATTTCGAAAGTTGTTTAGCCCAGGATCTTATTAATGTACTAGAAGCTGCCCCGTCTAAAGACGGGTGATTTTAATTCTTAACAACATTCTGAAATGATGTGACTCCTTTTTTTTTGTGGATGTTGAATTGCTATCTCACCCTCCCTCTTTTCTCCCCTCTCCACCAATCTACTTATATATTTTTTGTTTTCTGAAGACCTTTGAATATATGTAGTGAAATTATGATTCCCTCCCACAAAAATCTCCAAACATAATGTTTGCATTTTATTTAAGCACTTTTAAGGCAACCAACTCAATCCCATGAATTTTAAACTAAACATTTGCTGTGGTCTTTTAACAACAGAAGGGCTCCCCTTAAGGAGGATTAAACATGTTCATTTATCGAAGTAACAGTTGTTTACCATAGGGATCGACTGATATGGTTTTTATCGATACGATGCAGAACCGATATAAGGGTACCATTATCGGTTAATTAATAGTTTTACCTAGGGTTTACTTTAATCAAACAAACGCGAATAATATGGAGAAAGTCATTGTGTTACCACTTGTAGCCTAAGGACTCTTGGTGGAAAAGGATTGCACGATTCCTCGCATCAGAGGGAGTTTCCAGCGCTTGATTTGGCATTCTTTTGGGAATTCCCGGGAATGGCTTTTTATCGTATAGCCATAGGAGTTAGTTTGGGCGCGATGTTATGCATGTGTGATGCAATAAGCCCCTTACATAAAGATTGCACCACTACACACTTGAATGTTAGTCTGGGAACTTAGGCATAGGTAGCAGACTATTCAGCTCTCTAACAAATTCTACTATTATTCACCTTTGATTCAACATAGAAAGCAATAATATAGCAGTGTATTATTTTATGTTATTCAAGCCATTGAGGACTGCAATGTTCTTGTCAGACTGTCTCTAGAAGCCAAGACGACCACAACTGGACTACAAGCCTCGGAAATTAATAACTGGATCAGTGTTTATTTTAATATTGAAACCCGTAACACATGGAGGCCAAGACCGGGATTTGGTTGCAAAATTATTTTTTACTACCTATTATCGGGAACCATCTCGACAACAGCAGTTGCAACATGGATTTTGTGATTCGTATGAGATTTACAGTAGGGGCCCCTACAATGGACAGACTTACGCAAACTTACATTTCACAAAGAAGTTTTTTGTCAACAAACTATAGAACTTTGTGTTGCTGCTAACGCAACTCAGTATCGATGCGTGCCAGTTTCTACAAACAAGTGTGTCAGTAAAAACCTTATCGTCTGAAGTAGATGAATCATCTGCAGCAGTAGTGCCTTGGGAGTGGAGTGGAGACCACCTACAGCAGAGGAGATACTTGCCATGGATCGTTTTGTGGGGGAATGGACAAGGGACGTGAGGACCTGTGATGTTTCGCGAGACATCGTGAGAAGCCATAGTGCTTCGCAAAGTGATCAGAAGGTAAAAATTACTTCCAACGTAGCTAAAAGATGTAGGGTGTGCTGCGCATGCTAGTTTGGCAGATAGGGAAGTGCAAATGGGTAGCGATAGCTTAGCTAGTAAGTGTGGTAATGCAGATCATGTTCTGGTATGTTTCTATAATGAAAATAAACTTTGAACTTTTTAAGGCTAGGGGTCTAGATTGAGTTAGGTACTGGTGAAGTTGAACCTGAGTATGCACAAATGTAGGGAGTGCTTCGTTTGTTACCAATGTAGATAGCTTTACAGACGGAGTGTTAGGGAGTGCTTCTACACACAGTCATCTACAAGGTAGAGCTATGTCAAAGTATGGAGATGCCTCACGGCTTTACGGCATGACATGGATCGACGTATGCACCAAGTGAGATGTCTGCTGATCAGGTCTATGTTGTGGCCGACGCATCAGTTTTTCAGTGGAAGACTATACATATGGTGAACCCTTATGTAGGGGGGGGGATTGAGGCTTAATGGCGCATCGACAACTTGGTCATTAGCGCCAACCTCAGTCACAGTGCAGTGGTCCGGGTTGCCACTGCACCACACATTACAGAGATGTTATTCAAACCCCTAATCTAAATCTTGTCATATATCTGTACCTCCTGCAAAAATTGAAAAACATCGGACAGGAGGACAGACTTATCGCCCAACTGACGCGCAATGTCATGCGGAAGATGGAAACGACGACGAACACCATCAAGATGGCGACAATCAACAAGTAAGTGCCGGACCTTATGTAGGGCAGCAGTAGATAACGCAGCTACCATTCAGCGTATGGCAAAGTAAGGGTTTGACTGGTAGCGCAGTGCAAACAGCTTCAAGGATGATGGACTTCATGGTATCTACTATCAATCTACATGGTGGGAAATAACCTTTTGCTAGGGGTCTGCAAGAAAAAAAAAATAACACCAACTAGGAAATTATGGTAATATCGAATGTTTGTTACGACTATTGTGGTTACAAAAACTAAATTTAAAAAAAGTATGTCCGGTATTTGCTCCTCTGCCAGGACATCTGGAACAAGTCCTCCGTAACAGTGAATGGAATCTTCTGAGCGTCTATACTGATCGTCTTCGTGCTGTGAGAGAAGCAAACGGTAGACGTACTAACTTTTAATAGAGTTTTTGCAACCACAATAGTCACCACAATTAAGAAATTATGGTATTACCATAATTTCCTAATTGTTGTAACTTTTTCCTGCAGACCCCTAGCAAAAGGTTATTTCCCACCCTGTTCATTCAGTCAGCAGGTGACAGGTTTTTAGAAGTCAGCAGGCGGCTTGCTTGCTGAGCATTAAGTTCGCATGGTATCTGCTTCCTCCGCTTTTATCATTTTCAAGCTGAGATTAAAAAGGACGGTATTTGAAGCTTACTATGGCCGACAATAACAAAATCAGTTATTATATCGCTGTTCTCTGTTTTATCGCATTATTAGCAGCATTCAAGGTGATGAGATAGAAAACTAAGCTATTGCACTGCTGCCAGCTTTCAATATTGCACTTATCACGTATGTGTCGTGCAATTTATCATGTGTATGGTGATTGCAGCCATGTTGCAGTCTGCAGGAAGTGCGCATGCGCACATCGTACCCCCGTATTGGCTGTGTAAGCACAGCGAAGTCAGCACCCTTTTCCTCGCTTACTTAGCCGCTTATTTTAAAAACTGCGGAAATATATCTCAGCGGCAAGCAGCTTGAACAGTTCCTCAGTTGGCTCACGGATGAGCTATGATTCAAACAATTCGTTGTGCACTTTGGAACAGTAGTGGGACATGGACATGGAACAGAACTATAATTACGAAAGCGGTTACCCTCCCCACCTCTTTCCGCTAACACAAAGGAAGGGACTGGGTCACCATGCCAATTAGGTGACTAGGACTCATGTTCAGAGGGGCAAAGGATAGGGCAGTACCTATTTCAGACCCCCATCAGGGGAACCTTTGCCAAGGGAGCATCGTGCTGTATTGTTACGCCAAAGGTAACAGAACATTAATGTGGTTAGCAATACTGGAATACTGCGTCTATGAGCGGACTAAGCATACAATCTAGTGTTGTCAATATACAACAGGTCAGTGATGAGGTTAGGAGTTGAGAAACAGTCAACACATCCAACCCATTTATAGGCCTAAGGACGCATGTAATAATCAGGGAGATTTCTCCATATGGCTGGGGAACAGACAGGCATGAGCTACCGATTTTCTCAGATGCATCATAATACACCATCTGGATTATCAAGGACCGCGGTAGCGGTCCTTATGTAAGCCTCAGCATGAACTTCCATGTTAAACGTCAAACTTTGAACTCCTATAGTCTCGCCCAGAATTGACATAGACCAACGAAATTCGGTATTTGGGGTCGTGTCGTAACTATTTCACCACATTACACATTTTAATGACAACAATCAAACCGTTCGGCGTCCACAGCATGACCATTTCTTGTTGTTGTGGTTGTTCTTGTTGTTGTTGTTGGGACTCTTTGCCCTCACCTGGAGACCGAACCACTGAACCGATTTTCAAGTTCTATAGCTTAAAACGTAGGTCTGGACAAGGCCTAGGGCCTTTCGCAGGCTATTTTAATGTAACTACATTATTCTTGACACGGAAAGCCAAATGGGCTAAACCTTTGCTCTTACCTAGAGATCGAACCAATGAACCAATTTTCAATTTGTACAGTTCAAAATGTAGGTATTAACACCGATCAGGGCCTTTTGAACCCGATTTTGATGTGACTGCAGTATACTTGTCGGCAGAGCAATTATTATTGCAGAGCACTGGGCAGAAATCATTAATGTTGCTGTTGGGACTCTTTGTCCTCACCTGGAGATCGAACCACAGAACCGATTTTCAAGTTCTATAGCTTAAAACGTAGGTATGGACAAGGCCTAGGGCCTTTCGCAGGCTATTTTAACGTAACTACAATCTTCTTGACACGGAAAGCCAAATGGGCTAAAACTTTTGCTCCCACCTAGAGATCGAACCAATGAACCGATTTTCAATTTGTGTAGCTTAAAGTGTAGGTATTAACACCGACCAGGGCCTTTTGAACCCGATTTTGATGTGACTGCAGTATTCTCGTCGGCAGAGCAATTATTATTGCAGAGCACTGGACAGAAATCATTAATGTTGCTGTTGGGACTCTTTGTCCTCGCCTGGAGATCGAACCACAGAACCGATTTTCAAGTTCTATAGCTTAAAACGTAGGTATGGATAAGGCCTAGGGCCTTTCGCATGCTATTTTAATGTAACTACATTATTCTTGACATGGAAAGCCAAATGGGTTAGAACTTTGTCTCTCACCTAGAGATCGAACCAATCAACCAATTTTCAATTTGTACAGTTCAAAATGTAGGTATTAACACCGATCAGGGCCTTTTGAATTCGATTTTGATGTTACTGCAGTATTCGCGTCGGCAGAGCAATTATTATTGTAGAGCACTGGGCAGAAATCATTAAGTGGAGCGACAAATTTTTGCAGAAATTTTGCAGAAAACGTAAATTTGGTACACAAGTCTTTCTTAACAGTAAAAATCGAACCAGCCATGGACCCCAATGAAATACCCAAAGTGCCATCAGTGCCCCCCTCCCCCCTCCCGCCCCAGAACCTCCTCGTGATGCCTCCCAGGGGTTTGGGCAACAAATTCTTATAGATCAAGCTAAAAACATGAAATTGGGTGCAAAAGTCACTCTAAGCAGTATAAAACGAATCAGCCATGGAAAAGACTCTCTTATAACAGTTATTTTAAGGTGATTACAGTGTTCTTTTCTGTGTTATTCTTGCTAAAACAAGAAAAAAAAATAAGGGATATTAGTATTAAAAAACGCTTAAGCGTATAAAATACGGATGTAAGCCTTAAAAAACTTA
>JAHWFP010081278.1:0-15586 GCA_023313725.1 Lithobius niger
GGTTATCTGCCCGAAGCCCTAACAACATCATCATCTCGGCTAACAATGGATATTACTTTTGAAGTGACAATGGATAGTTATAACATGACGTCATGTTGACCTTGGACTTGATTCGCAAGTGACGTCATCAGTTGCAATTCATCGAGGTGGCATGAGTTCACCATTTTGAAGCCCGAAATAAATTTCACAACATACGTTGTAACGAAAATACTCACACACGTTCTGTCCTATAACTAAAGATGGTGGAACCAAACATGGAGCATTTTAACCAAGGAAACTTTTTTCTTTGTTTTGTTTTTGCGTGCTGAATTTGAATGATAAAAAAAAACGGTTGAGTTTTTTTTAGTATAAATTTATAGTAGAGCAATTCTACCACCGCCCCCCCCCCCCCCCCCAAAAAAAAGGATTCCCGCTAAGGTTTTCGGCCGTTTGAAGTCGTGATATCAAACGCCAAGCTCATTCGTCAAGTTAATCCCACAAAGTAATAGTTCTAAGGTCAAATGAAATATATGAAAATTGGTTACTGGGCAATTTTCAATTATTGCATTTAACGTTTGAAGTCTTGGTCGGTGGGATTAACGTGACGAAAGAGCTTGGCGTTTGATATCACGACTTCAAACGGCCGAAGATCTTGACGGGAATCCTTAACAAGTTTCATTTTGGGTAGATACCACACCTACTTGGTTCAAATTAATTAAATACTTTTTTTTTCTTAACAATTACGATATGGAAGAGCCAAATATACAGTTTTACGGGCTTTTTATTTTTTGGGTTTTAGGTCCGTTTCGAGGACGGACGTTAATGCTATTATTGAATCTTGGCGGGCTACACACTAGTGTGTATCTTAATAATTCGCCGTTAGACTTTATTTTAGTTTCCATCACAATGTTTACTGCTATACAAAAAAACAGTAAAACAGTATATTTATTTAGTTTATTAACAGTAAAACAGTATAATGTTTACTGCTATACGGGGGAGAGTTTAAGAATCCAAGTTTTCTGAAAGCCTGTAATGTATTTCCTTGACAACATTACCACGCACATTTTAGCATTGTTTCATGCCAGAACAAAACAAGACCTGCTAAACAAACACCTTTCTGCTCATAATCCACAAACAATCTGCAAGATTTTCTGGCATGTTGCACTGTTTCAAGCTTGCAAAAGCAATCTGTCTTAATTATCAAGGAAGCGGGAAACTACGCACACTTCAAACGTAAACTGTGCAATCGATTATTTCGCTCTGCAAATTTCGAAAGCTTTTTATTAGCAGTTTTTAAAGCTAACAAGAAAAAAAAAAGAGTAGTGACAAAGAAATGGACAAAAATTCGGCGCTGTTTGAGAAGACACACTCAGCACAAGCTTCACGTAGCTGAAGAACGCGCAAGTTTTTTTTTTCTTCCTGTTTTTTTTAGTGCTAATTTTAAACATTCGGTGATTAAGATTTTTCTTTTTTCAATTATTTCCTTCTCTAAATCCTCTTTCCCGCGTTTTTAATCACTTCAGCAAATTGAGCGCGACTCGGCAATTCGATGGCGAAAATGAGTTAATCCCCTCACGTACGACATTTTTTTTTTCAATATGGCTAATCCAATTACAAGAAATATTTGTTTCTTGGAAAAGGCGTGAGTGGTTGAAGTTCTTTTCAGGAGAGCAATGAAACTCTTTAGCGAAAATATAGACAAACAAAAGATGAAAATCACAAGCGAAACAAAAATGGTGACTACCAATTAATGGATAGCAGAAATGTATTTTTTCCCTGTATTTATTCAGGATGAAAATGAGAATGGCGGAGGGGGGGGGGGGGGGGGTTACAGTAATCATCTGCTTCTTTTCACTTAATCGCGTCGGACGCCAATGAAAGCCAGTTCATGTCACAAGCATAACGATAAAATGTTTACGTGTTCTGTATTTTGAATAAATAACTGCGGATGCACACCTATTCCGTTGCCTTTTGGACTTAAATGTCAGACTGCTTGAGCGGGGAATTGAACCCACGACCTTTGAAACCCAAAGGTGTAAATCCTACCGCTGGCTCATACTGACACTAACACGTGTCAGGATATGGCAAAGCGGTAGGACTTACACCCTTTAACCCTTAAAGAGCCCACTTGGCTTTCCATCCTGTTTAAGCTAATAAAACGTAGCATGACGTTATAAATATTAGTAATAACACAAAGAACATTAATTTAGTCCTTTTGTTATTCTTTATTTTGTATTGGTATACTCCAATACAACAGTCTAGTTCTAGTTTTTGTGGAATATACGGCTAAAATATTTCCGCACTCAGCCTCTAACTAGACTAAAACTAACTCATGCTAATTAATTTGAAATTATACCCCTGGCGCTGCGCTCTCGCCATTATAATTAGCATTCGTTAGTTTTATTATCAGGTTACAGGCTTCGTGCGAAAACAGTGGCCGTATTATCGACAAAAGCTCTACGGCGCTATTACTACTGAATAGTTACTCCATCTTCTTCTTAGAAAGGATTGTTTTTCACTGAAATATTTCATTTGCTTTTCTCAAACGTCAATGAATATTTTCTTCATCTTCCCCGAGGGGGGGGGGGTCTTCTTAGAAGAGTTAATGTTTTCAGTGAAATCATTTTATAAAAACCTCTATTAATTTTGTGCGTTATCCCTTTTATACCAATAGCCATAGTTGGCCTCATCGCCCACGCGGCTAAAGAAGAAGGGTACGTTAATATACGTAATATACCTTCCCTCGTTTTTCCTTCTTTCGTAAGCCTCTTTCCACCAACCGCAGATGAAATTTTTTTGCATTAATACTGAATCGTTGCTATTTGCATGCATAAAGAAGCCCGGACGAGCGTTTGTTCTTCTTTCTTTATTCGCTTGTATCTTCACCTCAGCTTTCCCCTTTAGTGGCCACTGCTTAGCATCACACAGATTCAGATCTTGTCTTGTGTGTTCCTCCACTCCCTCACCCGTAGTGACGACGCTAGGGATGGGCCAGGGTGGGCCATGACCCCACGGGTGCACGGGTATAGCTACGAGCTCTGGGGCGTCAAATTTCATAGGCGTCTTGCGGTTCCAGCTGTACATCTCTGGCTTCCTACGGACCCGGCTTCGATCCTGGTGAAGGGAAGTGTATATGTACGGGTTTTTCTCCGGTTGTTTCCCGCCCGTTGCACGACGATTTCCTCTGGGTACTCCGGTTTCCTCCCTCATGCGGCAAAAAACAACTGTCCTAACTCCTGATGGTGGTAGCTTTCACTTAACATCTGCCGCTTGGGCCTTCAAAAAGGTCTAAGCTTATTGGCCGGCACCTTCTATTCTATTCTGTTCAGCCATACAAGCATTAAGTTGCTTCGACTGACTTAAGGCTCAAAGAAAGTAAAAGAATAACTTGCTGGCTAAACTTGAAATGAATAATCGGAGCTTTTATTTTTATTTATTTATTTATTTATTTTTATTTATTTGTTTATTCATTTTTTAACAACTAACTTTGCAATATACGTGCAGCCTAATTTATTTTGTGGGCTTATGAGGCGTATTTCACAGGAAAAAAAAAATGCACTCCATTAAAGTTTACGTTACGTTCAGGTTGAAATAAACGGCTGCCTTGAAAAAAAAAAATCCTGTCCCAATCTGTTTCCAGATTATTGTGCCCTGTATCGGCTCCACAAACCATTCAGTCCTTATACGCCGTCAATGCTCGCCCGCCTCCGCAAAAAACTTATGCGTATAGACGAAACTGTTACCTTAAAAAAAAATTTGACAGACAACAAATTTCCTCGTGCTGGGAATCAACAGTGTCTCGACGATGGGCGTCTCGACTTTGGCAGTTCTCACCAGTTGTTAAGCTTGAAATATCCTCTACAACGGACTAAAAACAAACAAAAAAACTCGTAGCGTGCTGGAGGCAGTTTGGTTCCTCCGATACACCGAAATCCATGCGCAAACTCAAGAAAACGTTCCGTCTGTTGAGTGAAACTGACGTTACCTTTCGACGGGTCTGATGGATCCTCCGCAGTTAAGGAGGATACTCACCAAAACTTTAGGAGCGTTGCGAACTTGACTTGGTCGTTTGCAGCGTTGGTCTTGGATAGCGTTTGACGCGTTCAAACTTAAAGGCCTCTCCAGACAGAAGAACATTTCGTGCGAAGCAATGCGCGGCTACGTGCCTACAAGGTCAAAAATACAGCAATTGTATGGTTGGTGTTGCGTTAAGGACCAATATTGAAGTCTTTTTTACACCATACTGCGACTCCGTGCAGCCGCGAGCAGCCAGTGTGGTTAGGGCTCTAGGCCCAAACCAGACTGGCTGCTCACGGCTGCACGGTATGGTGTAAAAAAGACTTCAATATTGGTCCTAAAACGCAAAGACACCAACCATACGATTGCAGCAATTTTGACCTGGTAGGCACGTAGTGACGCATCGCTTCGCACGGCGAGGGCTTTAGGTCTGTACACACCGACGCTACAAACGCCGCTTTGTCACGAACAAGACGGCTGACATCAATTCCTGTTGGACGTTGTTGAACTGCGTTTTGTTGATCGCCTGTACGATCTCAAGCAATAATATCAAGAGACGCACCATTAAGACACTGAAAGCGGTAATTGTTGTTCTAACAGAACTGAGAACGGGTGGTTAATTTCTCCACGCCGCCCGCTTTCCTTCCACTGATAAAAGACGGGCTGCACAAAAGAGGTTTAAAATAGGATTATACTCTACTGAATTTTTCGTGAATCTTCACGACGTGTTGATTTTGTTGGGCGAAGCGGCTAAAGCAAATAATTTCTTTTTGGTTAATGCTTTGTGTGTATCCTTTACAGATATGCGGCTTGCCTGCGCTACAGCTGTCCTCCTATTGGCTGCAGCTCAGGCGTAGTGCCAACGGCGTGCTTCAAATATGAAATTTTCCAAAGTGATCAAACCAACGCTAGGAACCGAGCTTCGGCCTGGCGCTTGGCGCGTTGCCTAGCAACGAGTGACGTTGCAGCTTGAAGCCAAGCTCGCAACGCTCCTAAAGTTTTGGTGAGTATCCTCCTTAACTCACTTTCATCGTGATGTCTACGCATCAAATATGCTCAAAAATTAACCTCCTCGGCCTACAACTGCCGCCGATGAGCTCCCACAATCTCTCAGCCACGTTGAAGACGTCACTTTCGATTGTTGGAGCGCTCTGTTGACGACAGACAGACGATTAGCCTACTGACACACCCGCATCATGGGTCCCTCTGACGTATAGCTGCGTTCTGAGGATCGTTGCCAGAATTTTTTTTTTACGCAGAGCCGAAACCGAAATTGCCAAGTATTGTAGTGCACGGGGTTACCGCCAAAATATTGGAATAATTCCTCCGAGTTCTCCGGGCTTTCCAGGATAGCTGAAAACAATTTCCAGGCTATAATTTCCATAATTTTCAGAATGGACATCTTTTTCACGTATTTTTTTTCCCCAATTTTACTCGTTATTCGGGCTCATAGAGTTTGAAACAGTAGCGTGGTTTCATGAACTTTCATGTACAAATACAGAAGTATAAGGATACAATTGTTTTCTATAATGTCTCACCATAATATGTTTAAACACTTAGACCTATGGCTAAAATTTGACTTTTGGCTTTTCCCTGTTTTTTTTTATTTTTTTATTTTATTTTTGTGAAACATCAGATAATCTCTTTACCGTTCCCGGGTTTCAGAAGAAATTATAATTTCCAGAGTATTTCAGGTTCACCATGATTTATTTATAAGAAACAAAATTAGCTATGTATCAGAGTAGAGAATACGCAGACGTTTCACAGAATTCACCGAACTTTTTGTTTAATATTTATAACCCCACCGCGGCCGCTGTGAATGCTGTGGTCCTGGCTACGGCGAGATCCTGGTGATCCGGATAGTAACGGGGTAGCTCAGTGGTAAGAGCTATTGGCACCTTATCGGAAGATCCAGGATCGATACCCGTCAACATGGCACATTATTATTTTTTTCACCTAAATGGCTCCACGCTAGCAATCACAAAGTCCCCTCCAGTAATGCCGGCCAGGGTAGCGTGAGAAGCTACCACGCTCCTGCAGCGGCTATGGGAACTATTCTGACCAATTCTGGACAATCTTTCCGTCCGCCCCTACTATGATCGGAGGTTTCCCGGATCGAATCCCCGAAACTTATTTCTTCTTCTTCGGATATTTCTCATTAAATTGCTTCGGCTGACTGAAGGCTCAAAAGAAATTAATTAAAAAAAAACAGTTTCCGGGTAGTAATACGATGGGAATTTTCTTACCTACTTTAACAAATTAAATATAAGTGTGCAGGAAATGTTTTAAAAATTTTTTTTTCCCGTTTGTTAATTAGTCAAGATGGTCTCGAACGTGCAGGGTGCTACATAGTAACACCATTTAATGGCAAGATCACACTTCAGCCATTTTGCGCCTCATTTCCCGTGCGCCACAACAAGAGTGATCGTCTGGAGGTAATTTCATCTTGGAGACTCTTCAATCTTCACCCGAAACATCCCATGTCATACCTTTTCCTGCTGAGGCCTAATCCCATCGCAGTCTCAGGGGTTTCGGAATATAGCCGACTGTAATGAAACGCTGTTTCTCGTCGACCAGAAGTCATCACTTGCCTTTCTTGGGTTCCCTTTTGCATTTTGGACATGGTGAATATAATTCTCGCTCATTGACAAAGTTCAATAACAAAAGAGTCAACAGACACAACGGTACGAAAACCAGATGTATCATAAAAGAGGACCCGTACAGCCATGTGCTGGAATATCCATTTTAATGTGACCCCGCCTGTTCAACCTCTTGTTCTGGCTTGCGACCCGAAACGGCCATATTTCGAACAAGAGATCGTAATTACTGGCCGTGTCAATATGGCTTAGCAGTAGACTTCGGGCTCTGGTTTCAAAGGTCGTGGAGTTCAATTTCCTGCTCTGGCAGTCTGATATTTAAGTCCAAAAGGCAACGTAAATAGGTTTGTATCCGTATTTATTTAGACGAGGATAGCTCAAATTAGGTTAGGTCAGGGTAGGTTAGGTTAGGTGACTTTATTAGGATTACGCTGCTGGGCCGCCTGGAGAGCTACGTAGCGAATTTTGCTGAACTGTTTACGAAAAAAATTATGCCACCGGGCCAAAGACCGAAAAAGGGCTTCAAGGGTGCCTCAACATCACGGGAAAAAACAAAATAAAGTACTATTTTAAATAAGATTTTTTTTTTCTACTTTCACTATTTCTACAAAAAAATTATTGTTCAAAAAAGGAAACTTTTAAATTGCGGGAGGGGAGGTGCTGGGGGGGGGAAGACATCCACAATAAATCTTAAACAATAGGCCTCTATGAGGCTTAATCCGGCCCTGACCGTGCTGCCCATTCGGCTGTATTTTATTCGGCGACTTGCTCAGGTTCCAAGGGCACCCTTCCAACGTTCTCTTTTCGTCGCACGACTTTGAGAACCAGGAAATATGTTATTGCTCCTTTTTTTTTTTACCCAGATGCATAGAAACGCCAACCCCAGGATAAGAACTCAAAACAGATAACAACACAAACAATACTAACCGGAAAGACGAAGTTAAGTTACTAAAAATCAATGAGTAAAACTGAATGTTAGCTTACCATTACTACCCAGCCAATATTTAGAAAAGCCGTGAAGATTCTTCGTATCGGTTACATTTGTCTTTGAATATAATTCAACCATTAATTACTGATTAGTTTCCTTGTATAGTTGTTAGAACGGTTAATGGTATGGAGCACAGGTGCCAGATTAATTTTTATATTTCAATGTCATCATCGAAATGCCCCGTTTTATTGATGATGTCTACCTTAAGTCTACTTTCATATACTAGACAGAAGCAACCACTTAAAAACAGGGGCTTTGGGTAGTATACATATACATATTTAAAAAAAAAATTAGTTTCTTTGATCCAACCGAAGCAACTTAATGCTAGACGTGTTTTTTTTTTCTAATTAATTTTCTTTGAGCCTTAAGTCAGCCGAAGCAATTTAATTCTCGTGTGGCTGAACCGTCTCAATTTTGAACATTACCAGACTTTTAGAGGAGAAGAAATATCTGGTAAAGGGAGGTTGCCAACCCGGGGATTCGATCCGGGAAACCTCCGATCGTCGTAGGGGCCGAAAAATTGTCGAGAAAATTGGCCAGAATAGTTCCCATAGCCGCTGAAGGAGCATGGTAGCCTCTTACGCTACCCTGGGCGGCAGTCCTGGTGGGGACTTTGCCAAGGTCCCCTTTCCAGGGGTTCGACCAGATCCGCAAACCTCCAGCAACCAGACTGAGCTCTCTCACTAAACTGACTCAAACACAAAACATTAAACTGGCTCATAATGATTTAACTATACTACAGAGAGAAACACTTATACTGTATATTTTAGTAAAAGCCTGAAATGTGCATAAAAATCAAGAAAAGACGTTTCGAAGAACCCATTCTTCGTCACAAGTTTTTTTTTTTTTAAATATAATTACATTGCGATGTACAGCCGAGTCATCCTTAACACCTAAACACATAAATTTAAAATTTAAAACATAAACATCTCGTAATGTTTCCTTTCAAAAAAGTCAAACATACCAGGCAGACCAAAAAACCCCGTCCTTCCACTTGGCAAACCGAGCAAGAAACATTCGGTCTGTGCAACTTTTAAAAGCCACGCCAACTTCAGGCCAGGTCCACATCATTGTTGGGGTGGTTACGTCGGAAACTTGCATGCATATTTTATTAAGCTGAAGTTTGTTGATGATAGGAAAATACTTTAACCCTTTGACTTGCAGTATTATTTAGGGAAGTGATAGCCATTCAACGCAGTCATTAATGTAGTACAGCAACAGAATTAACAGAATTCAAACTTGAAATCAGTTGGAATGCTTGAGTAAGCTTGATACTTGATGTCTGTAGATGGCTGCTTGCATTAGTGTAGGGATATGGGATGGTAACGCGGCTTGAATATAAGGCGAATTGTGGTTATGGGCTCACAAATTTTATATAAACGGACATGTTTGTAAGGCGGATGATTTTCAACCAAGATTCTAACATTTCCTTTGTTACCAGTATAGTTGATACCATAGCACAGCCAATGCTGATTCAGAATTGTATTTAATATATATATATATGGTTTTTTTCCAACTGTGGATTCCGTAACAAATTTTTAAGGTCTATTTTTGGTTGTGTTTTAGTTTTTGCTATATAATTCAAAAACTATTTGAGCTACTGACTTTTCAGTAGTACCAATGGATAGCTCTCGAAAAAACTGTTCGAATGGTGTATTCAAACGTCAAAATCGGTTAAAAATTGACCGAGTTATGGATTTCGACGTGTATGTAAGACAAAAATAAAATGAATATAAGATAAAATAAACGTGCTTTAAAGCGCGCTTGCAAGTCAACAGGTTAAGATAATTACATATCTGGTACCAAGTGATTATGTGCGGGTGGTTGATGGGTGAGAATGACCAATGGCTCCAAGTTAATTCTTGCTCTTGTATTTTTTTTTTCAGTGAATAAAATTTGGACTCCTCGTTGTGAAGTGCCGGTGTCAAAACAGTGTTGCACAGGTGAATGAGATTCTACATGCAATTTTAAAATTCGTTATAATCCGTTCAATTAGGATTCGTTTTTATTGCCAGTGAGAGCCTCCACAATACGGCTGTCTCACTTATGCATGAATTTAGCACCAGCACTTCGTGCAATCGTACTCAACTAATACCGATAATTATGCTCGATTTGTGCTCATTAATGCTCTTTCAATAAAAGGATTATAATACTTTCAAAGGTGGCGATGCCAAATTGATCCACCGCCAAGTTTGAACGTATTATCTCATAACCGCCTGAAAAAACTTTCAGTCCCTTTTATTTTTGAGTCCTTGGGTCGGCTCTCGGATTCGAACCGGCGTTCTCTTGGTTTCGAGCCGACGACGCTGACCACTGGGCTGTGACTGCCCGCTTGGCTCGGGGTCCCCGGGGACCCCTCACAAAGCTCGCGCTGGGACTTAGTTTTTCGCTGTTATACGTTGAAGGCGTACGTTCGTATCTAGGCGGTAGTGGGTTATAATTCTTTTATTTTAAGAGCCCTAATTCTAATTTTCAGCACTAATCAATCAAGCACTAAAAATGGAACGTTTTTGGAGCCGTTCAGTGTGGGTGGTGCTACAGCATGAACAGCACCAACCCATCAAAAGAGGACAATTTAAGGACTTGTATAGCAATAATTCTAATTTTCGATCACTCTAATGAGCACTAATTGAGCGCTAAAAAAGGAGATATTTTTTCCAGCCAGTCATGAGAGGGCAGTGCTGTCAGTGTCAATTTGGTACCGCAACCTTTGAAAGGGCTGTAATTCTATTAATGAATGAGCACTAATTTTAATTTTCGAGCACTAACGAGCACTCATCGAGCGCTAATTGTCGGTATTCAGTTTGGTACGATTACACGACGTGGTAGTGCTCAATTGACAGAGCTGGGTTTTAGGCACATTTGCCTTTGTCTACACGATATCTCTTATACACGCTGTATTACTCGTCCTTTCCCCCCCTCTCAGCCAATCAGCTCACGTTTGACAAAAAGGCGTCACTCGTAAAAATCCATTGTCCTCGACACAGCAGATAAAAAAATAAAAAACCCAGCAAAATCTGACGTAGAAGTGTAAGTGAAAACAGAGCTTGTACAAGTGATGGTAGGGTGGGTCCCGAGCAATTTGCTACGACATTTTGTTACTCCAGTTTGCTCCATCTCGTTCAATCTGGATTCGGGGGTTGACCCTATCGGTCGAAAATAGAGAGCCTTTGACCCTTGATCAATCAATCAAGAACTAATCGTCCCTGGCTGTCGTGCGCCTGTCACATATTATTGGAAAATGCGATGATAGATTATTGATTTAATAACAGAACAAGCTTGTCGTTTTCGTACTAGTTTGGGCGACAGGAATTTCGGTTGTTGGATAGACTCGTATTTCGCACGCGTGTCACATTCGTATTTCTTCCGTGATAAAGTGAATTTTATGGCTGAAAGCGGGTCGTTTTTTTTTTCGGTGCTTTTATTTCGTTGTCTTTCCCATAAAAGTTTAAGACTTGGTAGTCGCTGACATTTTTTTTTTTTATCAAGTGACACTGTTAAATATTTCGGTTAATTTATAGTTCGACCAACAGTAAAATCCACTAGTAACTGACCGACAGTAAAATTTGATGATCACGAATGGTTTTTACTTTTACAGTTCCCGATCCGTTTTCTCAGAACACTCGGACACGAAATATGGTCAGCATCGGATCCAGAAGGAGGGTAGGTATAGGGCAGGAGATTGGAATCAGCGGAAATATATACCTCGCCGCCTTAGGAAACCTTGCTATTTTAACCACTGAAGACCAAGTTTTCCATGATATTAAATTTTTATTTTTATTTACAGGTTTCTGCCTTCGCCCTTACTCCTGGTACAACCAAAAAATAAAAATAAAAAATAATAATAATAATACTTAGGTAAAATAGCCGCTACTTTAGTTTTGTTTAATTTCTACCTTCATACTGAAATCTCAAAAGAATCCATCCTATTCCTTCCTTGGATATACCTGTAGAAACGAAAGAGTTAACTTTTTTTTTTTTAAATGATGAATCTGCATTGGACGTGCATAAATTTGAGGTGTGAATCTAGATCGCAACACAGTCTGTGGTCTCTTTTCTTTCGTCTGTTCCCACCGACGTGTTCGGTAACGTCATTTCGAAAAATCTGAATAAATCAAAACAAACTTATAGCTATGTCGATATGATGCCGACGGAATCTACCATCTTAATTCAAAACAACGAGACGAAAATGTTTTGGACCCTGCCAACAATGGGGTTGCAACTGCACTAGAAACAATGAAATGTATTCCCAACCTTTGGTCTCTAATCTTTCCGGCGCTTGGCCGGCGCCCTGTAACATCAACATGGCGCCGGCTAACTTCCTGTTCTCGTTTAAATGAGGTTCGCGAGAGCCCAATCCCACAATCTATTCATTTTATTTTACAAAATTATTGTAACTATAAAGAGCACAACAGCAATTTAAGATTAACACAACACTTTTAAAACAGATGAAACATGGTGGTGCCCGTGGTGGCCACCTTACTTCCTGTTCTCGCATCTGCTCTCGCCTGATGAGGTTCATGAAATGTCAACTCCCGTTTCGCCGAATCCCGTTTCGCCCAAACGAATTTGACAAAATTTTACGTACACGACATTTAACACTTTATTTTCTACGTAATGGGCTTTGAAAGGCAAACATTTAAGAGAGACAAGCCGTGGTAGAAGAAGACCAATTGATTTATTAGCGTTTTGAAAACTGGCAATATAGACGGAAAAACGTGTACGGTACTTTAAATAGTGTTTAAAATGCTTGGTCGTCAGTATGTCAGTGTCAAAGTTCTCTTTTAAAAATAGTTAGTTACACACTTGATGGTCACCCTTTCCCATTCCCGTTTTGCATAAACTCATTTCGCTGTATCAAAATATTCTTCAAAAATTTAACGTTGCAGAAGTTAAAGAGTAATGCCTAATTGGAAGTATAATTTGTGATTAGTTGAGGCTTCTGATGTTATGTGGTGTTTAGCCGCAGCGAGCGCAGCACGTAATTTTAAACAAATTATTTAGCAAAACGGGTGTTTGTCTAGAAATGTCTGACAACTGTCATGTTTTAAATGTTCGTGTTTAAATGTTTTAAATGTTTCGTGTGCCTAAAATTTCGTTAACAGTATTTGGCGAAACGGGATTGGCCCCCGAGGCAAAAGCTGTTCACCTGCCTTCTTTTTTTTGGCGAAACGGGATTTGGCGAAACGGGGCGTAACCCGTGAGATACACATCCCGTAATAATTCATCATTCCTGACTCAATCACTCCTGTGGTGTGTTACGAAGGCAACGCAAATATTAAAGGAAGGTTGCCACAAATGTGAAAAGGCTGTACATCTTGAAAACGATGCAAACATCAGTTTATAAAATCGAACAGCTATACTGGAAACTTAGTTCATACTTTTGCCTGTGCTAGGATAAATTTTGCAAACAGTATCACAGTTTTAACAGTAGCCGTGAGTGTTTTACCCTATTCGTCGGACTTTGTTGAGTTACTGCTCCTGAATTTGCTCACAATGTTCAATGACGGTGACCAGAGCCTTAATGGCGGCCACCACAGTTTCAAAGCGGAAGTATCACCACTGGAACGCCCAAATCGTGAATTTGCTTGTCCGGCAAACGCAATTTACCACAATATCGTCGTATAGCTGGCAAAGCAAGGTGCACGGGAAGCCAGTGGTCACACAATGGATTCTGGGACCTGTTCAGCGACGTCATGTCGACTGTCGATAAACTTAAATAAATCAAAACAAATCATTGACTATACACAAAGAGCTATAAAAAATGTAGCTACATCATTAAGGACGTATGATGTGCGCGTGTGTGTGTTTGTGTGTTTATACCTCTACTCCTCCGGAACCAAAGCACCTACAAACATTGGAGTCGGACCAAACGAAAGATAATTAAATTACGCTCAGTATAGGCCTATTTTTCATCGCTGTAACTTGATATTATGACTCCCAAATACGCAAAAGAACCAGAAAAAGTAACGTCAAAGTTTTTTTTAACCCTCATGATGTTTGTTCATGACGTCATAGTTTATTCATGAGGTCATAGTTTGTTCATGAAAACCTCCTCGAGCGAAGCGAGATGGTCTGGAGAAGGAGCACGGAAAAAATAACATAAAAGGACGACGTATAATCAGCACATCGAAATAATCAATATTAATCAGTGCATAGAAATTACTTGAAGCATGGATCGTCTTGAAGCTATTAGTTACGCACTGAGATGATCTGAAGAAGGATGCAAACAAAAAAATAATCTAAACGACGACGGATTTTGCAACGTAACACATACAGATATTAAAATTGGTTTTGTATCAACTGACTTGATGCATGGAAACCTGGTTTTAAAAGGGAGCCAAACATTCGTGTTTTTGAAGCACGGTGGTGCGTGGATTGAGCGAGCAGAGCGAGCGATTTCCACGTAAAGTAAACCTTTTCAATGTGTGTCTCGCTTTGGTCTCTTTCAATCTTTCATCTCTTACCTTCACAGGGGATTACTTCTGGAGGAGAAGACGTACAAATATGCAAACAAACAAATCGTGTGTTTGAAATAATATAGGTGAAATGCAGGCGCGCTTAGGACTGTGATGGACGAACTATGAGCAATAAATACAATTAGTTTGCGTCGAAATAATGAGCACATGATTTTGTGATGCTCTTGGAATCAAAGAAATTACTGGAAGCATGGATCGACGCGCACTTAGCTCTTGGATGGCCAGGCTGTTGGAATGATTTATGTTTATCATTTGTTTATGCTGTGAAGCCTTACGAAAAACGCGTACTGCACTCTGACCATTTGCTTGATCGTTTTAGATGTGGATTGTCTGTCAGCAGCACAAGAGTTGCAGGATGAAAGCTCCTCAAGCGTAGCGAGACGACGCGGAATGAGCGAGCGAAGCGAGCGACTCCGCTAGTATGAGTAAAGGAAACATAATAGTACAACAGCGAAAATCACACGTAAGGCTTACCAAACCTCAGCTAATTTTAGTGACTGATTTTCATTCTTTTGCTACTGTGTTTCCTTCAGGCAAAACAAACTTAGTTCACAATCATGTTGCCCAAGGAATCTGCCATGAATCAAGAAGGACCAGCAGAAACTGCTTTGCAATCCTGCCAAACGTATAGCAACGGGAGGATCACCTGCTTGTGTAATGGACTCTGGGAATAGTTCTGTGACGTCATGTGAATAAATTTGAATAAATCAAAACAAACTTACAGCTTAGTCCATGAGATGCCCAAGGAAGCATTCTGGAGTTCATCATAACGAACTGAAAATGCTGCGTATAGGCCTATACATCTTACAAAAGGAGGAGTACGCGGAGGTGGACCAGCTTACTGACTCCATGTGCATTTGGACAGAAAATTGTGCTCGCAAACGCCGGATCCACCAAAATAAAAGACCATCAACCTGTGCTTGAATGGTCCCATGACAAGACTATAGAGAAAAAACGCCCGTACAGGTAAAAATTAATAATTACTAGCCACATCGCTCGCTTCGCTCGAGGAGACATCCTCTCGCTCTAACAAACAGAACCTGGCTCACGCCCAAAGACTTGGATAAAGAAAAACGTCAGCCGTACATGAAATTCATTCGTGTACCTTCACAGCTGTGAGTATGGGGATACGAACGAGCTCTAATGCTTTTTTTCTAAACGGCGAAGCCGTTTTTTGTTCAGTTAATAAAATAATATTGAGCAAAGCTGTATGTGTTTGCTAATTGTTACTGAGAACAACCAGTTATTAACCAGTTGTCCAGTTGACCAGTTGTCTCTCCGCACAATGTTGGTGGTACAGCTACCTTGTGGCAGGTGGTATGGTTTTGCAAAAGAGCCGGGAGATTTGTTTAGGTTGTTTAGATGAGGGTCGTTATTGTGTATACGTTAGTGATTTAGATAGAGTGAATGACGTAATGGTCTGTAGGCTCTTGTAAGTAAATAAAGGTAAAAAAAAAGTTATTAATCGACTAACTCCTTGGTGGCATGTTGCCGCCAGACCATTGTTACTGGACGTTCCCGAAAAG
>JAHWFP010081278.1:15596-25972 GCA_023313725.1 Lithobius niger
AGTTTCACGGTTGTCAATTTAAAATATTTGAAAATGTTGCCATTTTTTGCTGTAGACCAAGGTAAGAGCAGATATGGGCGTGTATTTTCCCTCGCAGCGAAATATTCGATTTGCGTTAATTTTTTTTGTTCAATCGTGAAACATGTACAAAATTCAAAGTTTACAAGTTTCAGTTAACAAATTTCAAAAATGATTTATGTTTAAGATTATTTCTTCACCAATTCAAAATTAGCCTGCAGGCGAAATGAATTTGTTGGTGAAGATGTGCCTGCACGGACGTAACCCGCAAGTCATAAACTGCACAAAGAATTTAATTAGTTAATTAAATTAATTTAATTTATTTAATGTAATTTAATAAACGGTGCAGAAGAATGTTGAGCTGATGCCACATCTTGGAACCATGCGCTCGAAATCGTTTTTTTTTTTCTCAATATATCACGGAAACGGCTGCATAAAATATGTTTAATTCGAAATTGTAGAGCAAGGAATTGTCTACAAAAAAAGGTTCTAATAGTTTTTTTTTTAACCGAGTTAATGAGACAGCGAGTAAATGGTATCAAAGGGCCGCGCATGTGCCTCCCATTGCACATTACACTTCATATAGAGCAGCGTCAAGTGACGTCATTTTGGCTACGAGACACCATTTGGAGGTAATAGCTACAAGGTGCACTAGATTAAAATGTAACGGAAAACAACGGCACTTCTAATCAAGACAGTGCTTTGAGAGCGGATTTCTTAGGCTTAAAAGAACGTTGTTTTCTCCAACAACAAAAATCGCGCGTTATAGCCTTAAGAAATCCAGTCTAATAGCATTGGCTTCAGTAAGACGACCTTCCTTTCTCCCTCCAGTGTTCCTTGCAGCTAACCCAGTTACTGACTCCGCCATAGAGTTATATAGAATAATACTACGTTGTTTCACTGCCCTATAGTTGGGTGGCTTGGGGCCCAAAATTGATGCAATTTTTCACTTTCCGTGAAAATCATGAATGCATATGAAGAGTAACTGCAAAAAATAGCTAGATAACAAGTTGAAAAATCCCCCTGGGGGGAGATGGAGGGGTGATTTTGCGAACAGGGCAGGGGAGCAAACTCTGCCTCAGCTACCTCTCTCCTGTGCACGATACTGTCTCTTCTAATATTTAATAATAATAATTTATTTACACACATCACATTTGCAATATGCGATACAGGCCAGACCACGAGACTTATGAAGTCTGTATGTGTCTGTAAATTAATAATTGTGAAGAAGTTACGATGTAGGCTAAATACAAATTTCATGTAAGGTTTAAAAATCAAACTAAAAGAAAACATGGGTATTATTATGTATATTAGACGATTAGAACTGGTTAAAATTTTAATATTCGTAATGTTGCTTTAAATTTAGCATCCATTCTTTAATGAGTTTATTGAGTTGGTATTTAGTCTTTAATCTCTCAAGTTAACTGGCAGTTAGTTAAAAGTATGCGGGATTACATAACGTTGGCCTCTCTTACCATAGGAATTTCGCCATGTAGGAACTTTGAGCCATTCAGATGTTGATCTTATATTTCTTTTATTTTCCAATTTGTGCTCCATCAGGAAATAATTCCTTTTGATTACGACATTCGTTGTTAATTGTGTAACGGTCATTATTTTGTAGTGTTCGTAAATATCAGCAGTACGTTGTCCAATACGTTTACCAAACAATGCTTTCAGTCCTTTATTTAGAATTTTTTGTAAGTTGTTAATGAGACCATCAGTTGATGTTCCATAAACACTACATCCATATCTAATAAGTGAATTAATCCAGGTCTCAAAAACAGATTTTTTGCTTCATTGTTAAGGATAATTTAACTTTAAGTAACTTTAAGTAGTTTAAGGCATGTACACGTTTGATTGTCATGCCATAGGTAACCATGGATATAGATTTCACTTGATTCATTTTTCATATGTGAGGTCATTATTTGAAGCTAACACGTTTTTCTGCACTGATATATATTTCGTTATTCTTAAGCCATAAGTTTACGGTGTTAAAGTCAATTTGTAAATTTTGGGTCATTGCATTGCATTTATTATTAATTGCAATCATAATTATGTCATCTGCATAAAGTATAAAGTAACTATTCCAATTAATGTAGTGTAGATCATTTACATAAAGAAGAAAAAGTAGTGGCCCAAGAACATAGCCTTGTGGCACGCCAAATTCAAAAGGTTGCCACGAACTGTGTATGTTATTGATTCCAACACAACACGTCCTCTTTGTTAGATAACTCAAAATAATATTTAACATTTTCCTCTCAAACCAAGGTTAAAAAGTTTCCTAGATAAAACATCTTTGTCAGTTGTAACTAATGCTTTTTGTAAATCTATTAAAATTGCACCAACATATTTCCCGTCATTTAATGCATTTGTTACCATATTGTTTATTCTATTGTTTATTCTATAATAATAATAGTTATAACAATAATAAACTTTATTGTAGCACGTGATAGATCAATAAAACCCGGGGATAAAAATTAATTGTGTCACAAAGGGCGAGGTTTAGGCACTGGGCCCATTCTTACACCTAACCCGAAACATGTAATTATAATGTCAGCAGACAGTAGCAAAAACTAAAGTAAACAAGAAGATGGGGTTGTGAGGGTTGGGGGGAAGGGAGACAGGGGGAAAAAAGAAAGAGAAGGAAAGGGAAAGAGTGGAAGAGGGATGGTGATCAAGTTATGAATTAAACAAGTGACGGAATAATTGAGCTTTGAAAGTTCCAACACTATAGGACAAGTTTTAATGGCTTCGGACTAATCATTCCACAACTTCATGCTCTGAACCAGAAACGACGTTTGGTATTTAGTAGTGCGACAGCGAGGGAGAGTGAAGGGGCAGCCATGACTAAATCTTGTTGGACAACTGTGCTCAGCCAGTGCAGAATTAAATAAGGTAAACAAATAAAATGGTTCTTTGTAATGCAGAGAATTGTACACAATTGTGAGAGAATGCAAAGGACGCCTCTGAACCGTAGGGGGGGGGGGGCACTTGCTAATTTTAAGATAGTCTCTTACACCGTCGAACTTCTTAAGATTAAAAATGAAACGTATACACGCATTTTGGATCCTCTGAGTCTGATTGAGGGAGGATTTGGTGGCGTTAAAATAAACTGAATCACAGTAATCCAAAAATGGAATAACTAAGGCAGAGGCAAGTATAACTTTGGTCCTAATGCTCAGAAAATGTTTAAACTTAGAAAGAAATCGAATCCTTTGCATGGCAGCACGACATTGTGTATGAATACGCGACTCCCAAGTCAGGCACTGATCGAAGATGACACCGAGGTTTCTAGTAAAACTGCAAGTTTTAAGCGTAGTATAATTAACAGAAATAGTATTATAATGGCTGAGATCGTAAACAGGGGATATTTTATATTTATTCTTCGAACCCCCGTGGTCCCTGTGTATGAATCCCCTACTCACCATGTAGTGGCAAATTTCTACACCAAATTTCTACACTAATCTTGGCGACAGTTCTTTTGCGATAGCAAGAATTCATCAGCTTCAACAACAAGTCCGCTGATGATGATGATGATGAGAAGGAACCCCTCACTCTGCCAACCGACCAACCAACCACCATATGTCCCTTCTTGTTATCTAATTTATCCCTCCTTGTTATCTTTATTGTTTTCCGGTTAAGCGAAGTAGAATGGAAGAAGAAGAGTTGACCTCTCTCTCTTTCTCTTTCTCTTTCTTGTGGCACGCGCGAAGCAGGCGAATTAGCGGTTTCTTTTGCCAAACGACCAATCAGCACCTTCGACTGTGCCAAGTGCGGGACTGAAGTCGAAGCCAAGAGTCATTATGGAAAACTGAAAAGAGAAAAGGAAAGACGAAAGACGAAAAACGAAAGACGAAGAGTCCTCCTTGTCCTTTCGCGAGGATTAAAGGTGAAGAGCGAGAAAATGTCATAAGGGATTAAAGAACTTGATGACCACCGCCTGATGATGGTTGGCTCTTAATTAGGTTTTGAAGAAATGTTTTGGGAGAGTGAGGTGGGATGGCAGGGCGGGAGGAGGAGGATGCAGGAGTTGGATTTAATGAAGCCATTTTCTACAGGGTGCTAAAGTTGAGTTTCTGGACTCTGCGAGGATTATTTTAATTGGGCAATTTTACCTCAACCACAAACAGGAATTTCTTTCGCCGAAAATGTGCATGTTTTACGACAAACGTAAAGCAACATACCGCTCGCCTTATAACCTTCCGCCTGCCTTATAACAGCTATACGTCGATCGCATCCGCGCATTTATCATAGACAAGGTCCACTGAGACAGTAGCTTTGTTCCTCGCAGCGAAGAACGTAGTGACTATCTCAGTCGGCGTTGTGCCTAATAGAAAAGCCAGCGTGAACGCATTAATTGTGCCATCACAAACCGGAATGATTATCGTATTTTAAAATCACAATGTATAATTTTCTAGGCCAGTGTCTTACAATTTTGCTTCGGCGATCTATTGGAATAATTAATTTTAATTTTTACCGCATTAGTCTTTTTGATTTTTGATCTCATTAGAAAATTAGTACATGTACGCACACACAGATGAAACTTCGTGATTATTGTAAGCGCGTAATGCATCTTATACTGCGGGCCGCAGTAAATGAAGTTAACAATTATTTAACAGAAAATCTCCTAAATGCCACATTTTAAAACGGATTTTTAGCAAGGGAAAGACTAACGGTAAGTAAATAGACCTTTGAGGCCGTACTTGATGTAGAGGATCGAGAAAAATGGCGCTGGGAGGTATATCCCTTTAATCTAAATTTAGATTCTTGTGTGCGGGTATGGAGCTTGAGTGTGGAGGGGGCGAAAAGTAGTGCGCGAAGGATTCCAGGCATTCAGTTTCAGTTTCAGTCTAGTCAAATGACATCACACGGATGTCCTCCCGTCAGGTCGAAAACCCATCAGATCGAAATGATCGAACATCCCGTGGGGTAGAAACATTCTTCTTCTCGAATACGGGACACCTGTATGGTCACCTTACCTTGCTGGTGATATCGATCTGGTGGAGTCGGTCCAACGCAAGTTCACAAAGCGCCTTTCGGGTTTCCGTGACCTAAACCATATTGAACGTCTATCCAGAGCCGGTCTCGAATTGCTTAAATTGCGCCGACTTCGGTTTGATTTAATACTGACTTAGAAAATTCTGCATGGATTAATAAATGTTATTCTTCCATTTTTTTGACTTGGCACCTAGCCATTATTGCACCAGGAGTCATGTCTGGAAGCTTGTTGTTCAGGGTTCCGCCTCGACTGCCGAAAAATTTTTTTGCGGTTCGCGTGGTCCCAATTTGGAATGCCCTAAGCTCTGAGACTGACTGTATGCAGACTGAGAGTGGATTTCGTAGAATGCTATTAAAAACGAACCTGTACCCGTTTCTTAAGCGACCGTTCTAGTTTTTTGTACCTCATTTCAGATTTCTAAATCTATCACCGAGGACCGGTATTAGTGGCTCACAACCCTTCCGGCAACCTTCCACTTATTTGTGGTAAACAATTACGTTATTATTATTAAATACCATTAGATAGAAAATATTTATTTCCCATCAGATAGAATTTTGCAAACACAGTATGAAATCTACTACTGGAACAGACATTTCAACGGCATCTTATAGCACTCGGTCTGACTGTATTATTAAATTCTAAACATTTTTTTTTTTTTTTTTGTGGTTGGTTGGGGAATATGCTTTCTTTTGTTAGTGGCAAAGAAGTGTTGCCGTGTTTGTTTGTGGCGTCTTGAAAAATTGTTACGTAAGACACGCGGTTCAATGTGAGGAATATTTCAGGATACTTACTGAAATGGTGCCGTTATAAATTCGGCCATCAGTGCAAGATACTGATACTGATGAAGTCGGCGTAGATTACAGTCTTTTTACAGTCGAATTGGCTCCAAGCCCTAGAGCACGAAATTACTTTTCAGGCATAGGCGCCATACTTTCAAAACATTGAGGGGCACGCACCATTGTGTATGGGGGGGGGGGGGCGAGGGAGGAAAAGCCAATTGCACTGATAAAAAGGTCAAATAGCAACAGTTTCAAAAGAAGATGTAAACAAAGTCCGGCACTGTTTTATTCAAACTCTCCATTCATAAGTCTGAAAAAATAATAGGCAAAAAAAAAAACTAGCAACTACCGTTCCACATTGAGCCTACAGCCTTGGAATCGATGTTCAATCCTCAAACAGCCGTTGTTTTAATATAATTATATTTTTGGTTTTATTTTTATGGTTCTTCTTCACGATTTTATCTAACATAAGGGCCAAAAAAAAAGTACGGGGACGGGCTAATGACACAATGTGCGGGCACATTAATTGCATTCAGGCCTACTTTTGCACTATGTTGTAGGCTGCAGTTTCTTGTTGACAATCGAATTCATTCATGGTTCCAACAACCTGCTTTGAACTAATGATGACCCTATCTACGTTAAAGTTGACGCTCAGTTCATCCTTGCTGATGATCGTATAAGGGCGCATTTACACAGCTACTTACCTTTGCATTCTCGCAGCTAGAATTTAATCGCGATGGCAAAGGTATCGTTGCCATGGTAACAACGCTACCTGGATTAACTAAATCCGACATCGTTCGAATATATACTTGCAATCTTATAATCCGTACCAATAATATAAAGAATTCATCATGATGAAATAATTTTCCAGACGCTTCAGAACTCACGTTATTGGCTGTTTACGTTGCGAGGCGGCAGACATAAAACCGCCGCCATGTTGAAATTTCGGGTGATTTCTAGCTTCTAGCTGCGAGATTGCAAAGGTGAGTCGTTGCGTAAACGTGCCCTAACGACGGCATTCCGTTCGCATTATGTCGGGGGATAGGAAATGATGGGTTAAATTGGGAGGGGTGAGGGGACGTTTATATATGAGAAATGACCACCGATTTCGAGGTCATCCTCTTTTATTAAATAAACCATTACAGCTACAACAAAAGTTAATTATAGGCGCTTAATTTGTATTTAAAATAAACCTGGAATAAACGGCAATGCAACAAAGAAAAGACTGTACGGGCGTAAGCTGTCTTCCAGATTTGCTGTCTTCGTAACGATTGTAAATATTCTTTGCTTTCCAATCTTTTTTTAGTTTATTTATTTTCATTTTTTTAATGTTTTATGTTCGCCTACATTTTTGCAACTCACTTTTTGTTGTACCTCGAATCGAAATACAATGACCTTGTAAATTTCATTCTATAAGGATTTGTTGCAGACGGACCACAAAACGCGTGGAAATTGCTGCAGAAACGACGCCACTATCGAGTCGGAATCGACGGCACCTTTCACACAGCGCGATTTGGCTCAGGAAGGCCTACCGATAAACGCAGAAACGCGCCACTGCGTATGAAAGCACCAGTTATATCCCATACATTTTACCTGACCTGCCACTGATTGCGATTTTTACGCCACAAATGCTCCATAAACGCCAAAAATTGCGTCTGCGATTGTGGCGCGTTTGGTGGTTCGTCTGCAACCGGCCTAAGACTTTCGCTGCTTCTAACAAAAACATCCAACTGACATTTTTCTGGCTTATCATCATCTAAACCTTCCTGAGTAGGGGCTGTTTCAGACGGACTACAAAACTGGTGGCTCCAAGGGTAAATCGTGACTGTAGAAAAAACTTTTTCTCTGTTCGGGTTATCCCAGCCTGGAACTCCCTTCCTGAGAGGGCAGTCTCGGCAAATTCCACTGCAGCCTTCAAACACGCTTTGTGCGGTCTCTCGTTTGAACGTTTCTTGAAGCGGCCGGGGTGGGTTGGGCAGTTGCGGGCATCACCTGGTGACTGATCAGACTTTTAGTTTTAGGATTGGTGTTAGTGGGACACTCTCCCCTTCCAACTACCTTGACACACATGTGGTCAAAATTTATTATTATTATTATTATTATTATTAAATGCGCCACAATCGCAGATGCAATCTTTAACGTTTGTGGGGCGTTTGTTGGTTAAAAATCACAATCGGTGGCAGGTCACGTAAAAAACCATGGGAATGGACTGCATGGGGCTTTCACACACAGTGGCGCGCTTCTGCGTCTGTTGGTTGAATGCCTCCAAATCGCCTGCAAGCGCCCCATACTCGGCACTTTCGAGGACACGTTGCGATTTCAGTGAAACACAACCTGTTGAGTGATCGTTAGCTCGTTAAGCTAAGTATACCTCAGCTGGCTTTGTTTGCGACGTCAGCTCTCGAATGGGGTCGGAATCGTCGGGAAGCGCGCTGAAAACACCAATTTGGGCGTTTGTTGTCTGAAAGGTGCCGTCGATTCAGATGCTCTTGTGGTGTCGTTTTGCAGCGATTGCCACGAAAGTTGTGGTCCGTCTGAAACCGTCCTATTGTGTACGCGGTTTATCTTGAGTCCTACAGGTATTTTATGAGCGGCTACGTTTTCCTGAGGGGGCGGCATTAATCGACGGCCGCCATTGTTTTTGTAAACATTTGGATATCAACAAGGCATTCTGCTACCAAAAACATACAATTGATTATCTGTGTCGTTCTGGGGGGAAACTCAAGATAGGCCGCGGAAACTATAATAATTTAGTTGTCTCACCAAACAGATGTGAGCACAGAGAGCGAGAATATTGGGAATAAGCAACAATCATGTAGTCTAGGGTGCCCAAACTTATCAAACTGAGGGTCGTAGAATTCCCGCCAAAATACTGATGTAAATTTCCCTGGGGTTTCCAGGTTTTCCACAGTAGTTGTGAGGTAAACTTCCAGGCTATTTACCGGACAGGAAGGAATCTTTTTCAACACATTTTACCAGTTCTGCTTGTAAATTGGTTTTACACGGTGTAAAAGAGTGCAGCCAGATATAATGAACTTTTAGGTGTCAAAAGACAACATAGCATTTTTTTTTTAACTCCGGGTGTTTAATGTAGTTGGGCCTAGCCCTATGAGAAGTTTGGATGCATTTTATTTTATTTACAAGGTTTTGCTCTCTTGAAGATTAGCCTCCAAGTCCATCTTGTTTTTTTCCCCTTGAATTTTCAAGGTTTTTAGTGAAAAATCGGGGAATTACCTGAGTTTTCCCTTAGTTTCAAACGTATAGTCCAAATTTACTGAGTTTTCCCGATTCTCCATGTTGGGGGAGCCCTAGACCTAGACACACGCTAGTGTGTCGCCGCCAAGTAACAGTAGATCATCCCATTGTAGACATTCGATTGTCAAAATTTAATTGTTAATGATAAAAAGGCGGCTCACTAGCAGACATGAGTCTGTTAACTGTAAGTAACTGAAAGCATATTTTGGCATGTTGAGGATAAATCCCAATGCGACAGAAATGTTTCAAATTGTGGAAAATGTAAGGGAAAGAATCAGAGATTAAGAAAAACTAAAATTTAAAGGATGGGTGTCCACCAATCGTAGGATGCGTCAATAACGTCGTTTTTTATGTTACTGTCTAGCTAGCTAGCTAACAAGATTTTTCCCATGTTAAATCCCATAGACTTTTTGCTCATGGCTAGCGCAAAATTGAGAAAGCCTACGTACCTGAACTTTTGCACACGGATGCATGGTGATCTGAAGATGGTCCTTTTGTTGGTTTGGGAGTTGTAGGTAGGGGTCAGGACAAATGTGTGGGAGGGTTTTGAAATTCGCCACCGGCGAATTGAAATTTCGTTTCTTTTCCAAGTTGCAAACAAAGATTTCAACCAACAATGGCTTGAACAATCAACACTGGTCTTTAGATATATTGTAAATGCCCGGACGAACTAAAAACTGAACTGTAACGACGGACAAAATAAAGAAACATTAACGTTGCCGTGGATTGCGTAAGAATAAAGGGATGCACGTTAGATGATGGTTACGCAACAATACGAGCAAACACGAGCTAATGGGTTTTTTGTTAATAACCCAAAAATAAAATTCTTCGCGTTCTGCTGTTTTATTAACAGCGACCTTCGGGGGTTTCTGCATGACTAAATATGAACGAAATCTTGAAAACTTAAGGGGAAGGTGCAGGGATAAACAAAACAACTGAAGGGGATTGAGTGCGCTGATTGAGTGAGCGAAGCGAACGAAATCAGCAATTGTTAGCCAGTGTGCGCAAAAATGGGATTGAAACATCTTAAACAGAAGGTGTAACTTTATTTTATGTACGTTCACAGTCCTATGAAAGTTGTGATATCCACCCAAAACCAAAACTGGTAGAAAAACACGTCAAGTTTCCAAAAACGGTCGGCCTTTGAAGGTAGTGATATCATTCCACCAGGGAAAGGCCGCCAAGGTTAATCGTATTAGCCAAGTTAATCGCACCGAATAATACTTTAGGCGTTAAATGAACACTTGAAGATTGCTACTGCTAGTAGCAATCTTCTAGTATTCATTTAACTTTCGAACTATTAGTATGTGCGATTAACTTGGCTA